>APFE031332718.1:366369-417087 GCA_000404065.3 Pinus taeda
AGGGAGAATACGATGAGCTACCTACGACCACTCGATTTACTTTGATTAGAGTATCTAAGGCCATAATAATAATCTATTTTAATTTATTTCCAAACCTTTAAAGGAAGGTCACTGTCACTGTCATCTTATGAACCACAATAATAACTTTGATGGCATTTTAAATATAGTTACATGGTATTTTGTGTTTGTCTTATTTTGTTGCATGTGACTCATGAGGAGCACATGGACGCTAATACCACAATGGGAAACACAACCAAAATGAGCAAACCAGGTTTGGACCTCCATTAACATCAATTACCACTGAGAAAGGATTACATTTATCAAATTCATTGTGAATATCTTAACAACAGCATAAAAACATCTCCCTTGGCAACAATTTTAAAAAGTCAATCAGGTCAAGAATTTACACCCAATATAAGGAGACACCCCTATTAATATGGTTATTCAGTGCGTTGCTTCCCCCACTATTATCAATTAGATGTTACCCATCCTCATATCTAAATAAAAGAAAAGGGAGAAATAAAATAAATGAAAAGCACCCCAATGGGGAAGTAACGAGGGATATAAAAACCTTTTATGGGACTATGAACATCTAGTTGGTAGTAAATGCTTATTATTTCATTGTGGTGATTATATTGTAGGCATAGAAACTCATTAATATTGGAAGAATACTTTTAGAAATCCTTGAGTCATATTTAAGGAGTCAATAATAACCCTAATGACTTCACAACATACCCTATTACCAACTATCTTATATTTGACATTGACTTCACAACACACCCTATTACCAACTATCTTATATCTGACATTTAGTCATTAATTTGATTATTTTCTTATTATTCAGTTATATAATTATATCATATTATGTTTGATCCTAAATCAAATATTTATCAGAGTGAGGAAAAGATACTCCAAACTATACTCACCAGAAACTACAGTAAATAAATGGGAAACCTACATGAATAAAACAAAACTACAATGCAATTTAATTGATCAAAATAAAATAAAACTACAATGCAATTTAACTCATCAAAATAAAACAAAACTACCTTGCAATTAGATTGAGACTACAATTACTGAGAAATCAGTAGGTGTATGTGTAATCTTTAAAATATCCAAATTGATTTCCCATGTTGTATAATCTATGGGTTTATCCATGAAATTCTCACCATATTCCAAAATCGACAAAGAATGGATTTACGAGACTAATAAATCATATTGTGTTTCACTGATTTATTGTATCTAGCTCCTTTTAAGATGCTTATGGGCTCTTCAAATTCTTTTCTTTTGAATAAATAAATATTTGACACTTTCACCATTTATGACAATCAAATTTCCACCCTCCTCTATTCTTATTTCATTACCTTCTTTTTGAATCTTGAACATTGGTTTTGTCCCATCCTCTTTTTTCTCCTTAGATATTAGCACTTCTAGGTTTTCTTAGGCTTCCACCCCCTTATTTTATCATACCCATATTTCCTTATTTTCGCAATACACTTCTTAAAATATTGTGCCATGGAATATCAATCATCTAAAAGGAACTTTCCAATAGTCCAAATGTTGATTGAATATTTATTTTCCCCATTACATGGATATGTCCTTTGGATGCGTAATATTTTCCCCATTATGTCTATGCGTAATATGTGGATTGTATACATCGAATTGTGTTGAACATCGTGAATCTTGTTAACAACATTGAAAACTTAAACCCTACATTGATTTCATTTAGTTGCATGGAGGTATGCACACTAGTGTTGAAGTGTTACTTGGAATGGAGCGTTGACATAGTGGTATGCATGAAGTTTTTGTATCCCAGTTGTTGTTAATTAAAACTCTATAGTTGTTGTCAAAATTTGTATATACAATTGAATTCGTAGTATATATGTGCAACGAAGATATATACTATATGCAATGTGTTGTATTGAGTGAGTGTGTCATGCTTATTTCCATACAACTCCAAAATTATTCACTTTAGTATGTTGATTCATTATATTATGGTGTGTGCGTTGGAGGGTTTGGAGTCATGCCATCTGTGCAGACAGTGTATTCTTGTTTGATGGTCAAAGTTCTTTGTGAATGTATACAGCATTTCAAAAGATGAACTCCACACACACATTTCCTGTTCTCTTTTCTTCTACTTTGAGGCGAGTTGCTTGGGCTATTAGAGTATTCGAACAATTGGGTGGTGGGGCGATTCCACCACCACCACTAGCCAATTTATGAGTTCATAATTATTCACTTTAATTCTGTTGGCTTAATTTCCTAAGGAACATTTCTAAATCAAAGTTCATCAATGTATGATACTAACCCAAAGTCTTAGAACAACGAAATGGAAAAGATGATAGTACAAGCCCAGGGACATCAATGGAAACTTCCATGAACAACCCTTGGATGTTGCAGTGCTAAGACACTTTACAATACACAATGAAATAATTATAACATTACATGTGGTTTGATAAATATAACTTGCGTCTATAAATATGCGTAATAGTACACACCAGTATTTTACCTTGAACAAGTCATGACTTATAACCAAAGAAGCTTTATTGAGCTTGGATATTTATCAGGACAGTTTAATTTTTAAAATAATTTTTATACTTAACCGCTCTTATCAAATTTGAACTTGAAACCCAATAAAATTATAATTCACTTAAATTTTAAATGTGTACATTACATAAATCACTAATATATATATATATATATAAATATATATATAATATATATATATAATATAATATATATATATATATATATATATAATATATAATATATATATAATTGATTTGAAAAGTTTACTGATTGAAACGATGAATTTCTGACAAAGTAAAACATATACGTGTAGATTGTAGATGGGACCAAAGTTCTACATACGTCAAATGGCATCAAGTTTCAGGAATGAATTCAGAGAAGTATGAGGGTTTTCTAAGGGAGAAATAAAATGGCTTTCTTGCGTTTTCGGACATAATTTTGGTAGGAATTTGGCGGACTAAAAAATTTGTAATTTTCTCAACTTTTATGGTTAAAAGAACCTTTGAGTCCATCCAAAACATAAAATTAGAATATAAAATTTATGGACTTTTGACCTTATACCATCGAGATAGTCTAAAAATATTATGGATTTGTGTAATAATTTTGGAGTTGTATGCAAATAAGCCAACAGACAGCTCTGTTGTTAGCTTTTTGAGTTAGACTTGGTGGTGATCAATGGGCAACTCAAGGAAGCCTGTGCAGACATTGTGCTTTGCAGCTCTAATAGTAGTGGTTTTGCAGAGCTCATGTGTGGATGCAAAGCCACTTGTGCCTGCTCTATTTATTTTTAGAGATTCCACTGTCGATGTGGGGAATAACAACTATCTGTTCACGCTTGTCAAGTCCAACTTTCCTCCTGATGGCAGGGACTTCGACACCCATAATCCCACTGGTCGCTTCTCTGATGGAAGACTTGCCACTGATTATGTTGCTGAAACACTTGGGTTTACGTCTTTCCCACCAGCATATCTGAGCTCTCAAGCTTCTGGTCGAAATCTACTAACTGGGGTGAACTTTGCTTCTGGGGCATCCAGCATTTATGATAATACAACACAACACTACAATGCTATATCGCTGATGCAACAGCTACATAATTTTCGATAGTATCAATCGAAAGTGGAGAGATTTGTGAGCAGAGCCAATGCTTCTTCCATTTTGTCGAAAGCTCTTTACATCGTCAGTGCTGGTGTCAGCGATTTCTGTCCTGAAAAATAAGCCAACAGACGCATGACACACTCACTCAATACAACACATTGCATATAGTATATATCTTCGTTGCACATATATACTACGGCTTTAATTGTATATACAGATTTTGACAACAACTATTAGAGTATTCGAGCAATCAGGTTGTGGGGTGATTCTGAGAATCGTCGCACCACCTTATTTTTTTAAATTGCAGCCATGTTTGCGATTGTGGGATGAGGCAGAAATGGTATCAGAGTAATAATATTTGCCCGAATAGTTTCCACGCACGCGTAAAAGCAAACAATTATCTACAGCAACTGGTTCAACCAGTCCAAGGGAATGCTGCGAACATTTCAGTTTCTGGCATCTTAGCAGATTCAAATTCTTTAAGCTCCTTGGTACTTACAACCCTATTAAGTCCTTTTCGAGCTGTTGTTGAAGATGAAAAAGCAAACGTATGTAGTCAAGCGTGCTGATCTTTCGAAGGGTTTCGCTGGACATAGTTAAATTTAAGCAAAAACTTAAATCAAGATATCTAAGTAAGGTTAGATTATGAAAGATATCTGGAAGCTGCTTTAATTCGATGCAGTCTGACAGGTCAATGTGTTGCAGATTTATTAGATTTCCGAAGGACTGAGGGAGTCTTTCTAACAGCGAGGAGTATGCTAGGTCAAGGTAGCGCAAGTTTATTAGATTCTCGAAGGAGTCTGGCAGAGATCGTATTCCACAGAACGAAATCTGCAAGTGTTTCAAGGAAAGCAAATCCAAAAATTCTTCTGATCTTTCTAGAGTGTGACCCATCCGTTCAAAATGCTTCGACAACGTTGTAATCTCTAACTCCCGCAATCGCAAAGATGGCTGCAAAATTGTTCACATGTTTCAATCTTCTAAGACATAGATACTTGTCCTCTATAAAACCCTTGCATTTGTTCCACGAAGCATTTGAAAAAATAAAAAAACCTTGGAATTTATTGGAGATGTTGCGGGAACTAATGGATAATCATGTTGTCAATTTAAAAAACTAAAGTGGTGGGGCGATTCTGAGAATCGCCCCACCACCACCACTGGTGGCCGGTGGTGGCGAGGCAATTCTAAGAATCACCTTCGCCGAGTCTTCCCATATGAGTGATGAAAACGAGCCCAGGCACCCCCATCCGTATCATGAAGAACCTTTGTGTGTGTAATGACTGCCACATTGCCACTAAGTTCATCTCCAAGGTTGCTGGGAGAGAAATTATTGTGAGAGATAAAAACCGATTCCACCACTTTAAGGATGGATTGTGTTCTTGTAGAGATTATTGGTGATGCTAGTTGAACTGAGCAACCGAATAGGAAGTAAGCTTATGCTTTCAAACTAAAATGTTCATACTATTCCTTCGTTAAAAAGAGTATAGTATCTATCTACAATTTGAGGGGCATTCTAACTTATATTGGGTAAATATAGAAACGCACTCATATGAACTTGTGTCCAATTATGTTCACTGGGAAAGTCTCTTATGAAGCTAAAGAATCTGTACAAAAAAAGTTTATATATAAGCAATTATATACTGAGGATTATAAACCTAATATCATTGTTTTGCAATATAGTCATCTCATAGTCGCTGCTAAGAGTCCTCGAATTGCAGTAAAATCAAAGTTCCATTATCGGAAATGGAAAATATGCATACATGCTCATGAGAAGATAGAAGGGACTATTGTATTGAGAGCATATATACATGGTGTTTGACAATCAAATTATGAAATTAAAAGGGACTGTTGCATTGAGAGAAATGAAATTATGTATATAAATATTACATTCTTACGGGCTCTTGTTCATGGTACTCAATGATCATTGTGCAACTTTTATGTAGAGTTTAGTATGGCATTTGATTTATAACATTTTTTTTGACTCAATGTTCAATCCTCAAACTAGACCCTTCTTCATATGACTGGTTTGGATGTTGTTTCTTGGTCTCTCGATGGAGCTTTAGATGAGAGATATATTGGAAATTACTGGAAATGGACTTCATTGGAATACATCAACCTTGAATAAGAGTATTGAACCATGGTGGATAGGATATTTATTTAACTATTAGTTGATTTAGAACTCCATCCAAAGGACATATCCATTTAATGGGGAAAATAAATATTCAATCAACATTTGGACTATTGGAAAGTTCCTTTTAGATGATTGATATTCCATGGAACAATATTTTAAGAGGTGTATTGCGAAAATAAGGAAATATGGGTATGATAAAATAAGGGGGTGGAAGCCTAAGAAAACCTAGAAGTGCTAATATCTAAGGAGAAAAAAGAGGATGGGACAAAACCAATGTTCAAGATTCAAAAAATAAGGTAATGAAATAAGAATAGAGGAGGGCGGAAATTTGATTGTCATAAATGGTGAAAATGTCAAATATTTATTTATCTCATCAGAACAGAATAAAATAGTTTATATTTTTCATTTGCAAATCTGTAATTTGCAATTTGCAATCCTTCGTTCATTGCATAAAATAGTTTGCATTTTCCATTTGCAAATCTTTAAATAATCACAAATGGATTCCCTGCTCTCTTTGGCTAAGCAAATTGTTATAAACCAAATCAAGTCCAAACGCATGCAAACAATGTTTGGTAAATGAAGGTAACCAAGTGCTTCAGGACTTGAGATATAGGGTGAGGGTCTTTCGACTATTTTAGTTAATGACTTGAAGTTGGAATGTGATCAAGCTATGTCAGTTAGGATTTGTTAGGCTGAGTCAACAACTCACTTAATTCATTTTGTTTAGGGTCTGTTAGGCTCATTTTGTTTGAATGCATGAGGTTAAAACAATCGTTTTTGAGAGATTTGGGATCGTTTTGACTAGATTGGTCTTAATAAATAAAAATTTCAATAATTTCTAATAAATTGATATGGTTTAATTCCACACATCATTATTAAATTGATAAATAGACAAATCACTTGGTGGAAATAAAAAAGTTTTTCGAAGAAGCTTATCTTTTATCTCTTTGCATAGATAAGATTTGTTTTCAATGATAATTCTGTTGAGATGAATTGATTACAAGGGAAACAAGTGTGTAAGCAAGTGTTAATCATATAAATGAATTTCACATGTAGACTTGAACATATATAATTTTGATTTTTTTTAATAAATATAAAATTAATTGTGTTTGGATGAATTATAGTGTTTTTCTTCACTTGATTAACATTGGTAGTGGATGATATGTAGTGAGTTCTTTTTATATATTACAATTCACCATTATTAAATTAGTTGAGTTTGTTTTATTAATTTTGAAAATTGGTATAAAATTGGTATAAAATTGATATAAAATGTTTTAAAGTGATTTCATGTTTGTGAAAATATTGAATTTTGATAAAAATGAATGTTGAGTAGAATGATAAATACATTCTATTGTATAAAAGTGACATGGGCATTGAAGAGGTGACATGGGCGTTGAGTATGTGCTTGCATTACCATATTTTCTTAAATGGTATTTGAAATAGTTATTCAAGAAAATTTCGAAACATTTCAGCCTTTCATTCAGCAAAGAATTAATGCTCTTCAATTTCTTCCAGATGCAATGCAAGAAATTGGGTTGAAGAAAGGGGACTTTAGTGAATCACGTGTGGAAGAAAAGGCAAAGGAACCCCAACCACCATTACATGGAATGTTTGGAAAGATATACATTGGGAGATTCACAAACATCAAAGACCCATCAGAAGAGGAAATTGAGCAAAAGGAAATAGAAAATATTGTGGAAGAAGACAATGATGAAACTCTAGAGGATGAAGAGTTTGGATTATGTGACATTGTTGATTAAATTTAAGTTATGCTTGGAAATCAAGCTTTGCAATGTTTTGAATTTGACATTTTATGAGAAGAATAAACACTCAATTAGGGTTCTTATACGTTCAATATTTGTAATATGTGATTTTCGCATTGATTTTTAAGTTACTCATTATTTTTTGAAAAAAAAAAGTGATTATTATTATTTTTTTGAGATGAAATTCATAAAAAAAGCTATTATTTAACCACTTTTAGTTAAAATTATCATATAAAAATTATGATTTTGACATGTCAATTCTAGCAAAAAAATATCAAAACGTGTAGTTTTTAAGTTATATTTATGTTAAAAATGGTTATTTTTATGTCCATTGTTAAAAAATGTTGTTTTTTAGAAACAATTATTTCATGTGGAGTGAAAAATTAATCAAGGATATATAAATATGTAAAATATCAAAAATTCTAAATATCGACCTCCTAATTTAAAAATGCAAAACAATAAAAACCTCACTAAAAAAAAAGAAGTTAAAATTAAAATAAAAAACAAGAAAATGTGAAGAAAACGACCACTTCAAAAATGATCAAATTTACAAAATAATTATTTACATTTTATACATTAGAAAATTTAAAGCAAAAAAACAGGTCTTTTAAAAAAAGGGGGTGATGCAGAATACTCACTTTTTTAAATCAGCATGAAAATCACTACCATTCTAAAATGTAATGTACATAAAACTATCCTTTCCATGACATTCCTTCCAAAAACTATGCTCTAAAAAAAACATGTTCGTTCTGCATCACCCCTTTCAAAATCAGGTCACTTTTTTGCTATCTCTACGAAACAGGTAATCGTATCAGTTCCCGTTTCAAAGTTTACATTGATCTAGGCCGGATTGTATTTGATTTGATCATTTGTTAATTTTGTGAGATCTGGCAAGTTCAAAGTTGCTAGAAACGGAAGCCTAGGAGGACCTTGGGGATTCCATCCAGACTGGGCGGAGCTCCCAAAGTTCTGAAAAGATTGGCCTGGATTTTGGAAGGCACCAGGTTGCCCGAAGTAACCAGCAGAGCCAACTGAACCAAAAGGCAAGCCTTGTGATCCAGCATAACTCGGAGTTTGACCAACGTCGGCTGCAAAACCTCCATAACCGGCGAAGCTTCCTCCTAAAGGATTATAAGGGGTTGATAACCCCTGATAAGGATTCCAAGGTGAAGCTAAAGAAGGAATACTTTGAAACAAACTAACTGTGGGGTATGGCATGTTCCCTTGTTGGCCGAAAAACAAATTCCCAGTTCCCATGCTACTAACCGCAGGGTTAGTCCAACCTTGAAAAGGATTTCTACCTTGTCCTAAAGAAGAGAGAGGCATAGGTCCAATTGTGGGGTTGGAATGTGGTATATGACCACTTCCAAAAGGAAACCCTAGAATGAAGCCGCTCTACCCATCATGGATGTGGAAACACTAAACAGAGCTGACGGAATACCCTGTGAATGGGTGCCAAATGGGAAGAATCCAGAACTAAAAGCATTGGTTTAGGCACTTCCACTCATAGAAGGAATGGAGGTAGACCCAACTAAAGATGTGCTAGCAAAAGACCCGAATAAAGAAGCAGAGGGGATGGAAATAGTTCCTCCCCCTTGTACAGATATTGGAGTTTGCGCAGTCGTAGCACTTGTAGTAGAAATCATGCTTCCAGTAGTGGTCATCAATGGTAAGTGCCTAATGTGACCTGGACTTGACGGTCTATGCGTTGGAGACCCAATGTATTGTAATACTTTCGGATGAATAGAAGGTAGGGGAGAATTCAGAGCCGCTAATGACTGTGAAAGTTCTTCTACCTCTACGTTATCTTCCGCCCAAAAGAGAACTCGAGAAAATACTGGAGTATTTCTCTCTTGTTCTATGGAAATACCAGGTCTATCTTGAACACTAATTCCCCCGAGAGGAGGATCAATCTCTGATGCGTCAGCTGCCACGGGACGAAACCCACTGGCAGTATTACCTCTGCGCCTTCTAGGAGAAGGCTCTAAACTTGGTGGTGAAAGACCACGAAGTCTTCAAGACCGTCTAGGTGATTGGTCAGCCACTTTGAATTTTTTATTAAGATCTAGCTAAAGGCTCAAAAAATTAAAAGCTAGGGCGACTAAGAGCACAGAGCACACACTATAAAGTCCATAACAGATATCAGCTAGTTAAACAACTTTCAAGTATTTCCGCTCCGGGTGATTAGGACCGGATGCCAAAATACAAGAAAGTGAAATAAGGGGCCTTCCGAAGATAGTTTGGGATAATGACGGCCCAGTCCTATCAGCGAAGGTAACAGAGGAAGTTACGCTGACCTCCTCACAATAGCCTGCGCCTATGCAAGCCCCCAAGCTTCACAAGGGTACCCTCCAGTAATACCGTTGAGAGTGATACAACATCGACCTCAGGTGCCACGAGATTCCCCTCTGCAACCACCTGTGTAGATCCCTAGGAGTAGAAACTAAGGTTACCAACTCGTACCAGAAGCCAGGCGGAATAGTCGTGACGTAAGTTCGGACAAGTAGGAGAGGGGGTATCTCTCTTCCTTGTCTTCACAGACCCTCGTGCTTAACTCCCAGATCCGGAGCTTTCCTGGGCTTCCTAGCGCTATTGGATTTTCACTCACTATTCAGACTCCTATGTTTGACAGTTTAAATGGCCTTGGAGAGTTAACTCTCCACTCACCTAATCCAAGGCCCTAAAATATCCTAAAACTTGTTGGTGTGTCTAACTTGACAAATATAAAAAGTTCTAGTATATTTTAATTAGCGCTTGATTTTATATGGGTTGTTATTTAAGTCAAGGGATAAGCGGAAGTGAAACTAGTGGTGTTTTGACGCAAAAAAAAATTAATAAAAACCAAACTACATGCAAATGCACTTGTTTTTGTTTTTCAATGAAAGAAATTTCTACAGGGTTCAGAGGAACTTCAACTAAGGCTACAACTTTTTCTTTTCTTTTCTTCAAACTTCATACTCACAAAAACTAACAAAACTATAGATGCCTAGAAAGATGCACAAATTAATCCTAATGCAACAAGTACATGCTGATGCAAAATTCAAGACTACTCTTAAACCAAGAAATGAAAGTTGTTTGTTTATCAATTTTTGATTTGCCACTTAAAATGTTTAGATGGAATATAAGTTTTGCTGTTTATTTCGTCTAAGCGCTAAAAGCAAGATGAAGACAAACAAAAATGCACTTTCATTCAACAAAAAGGAAAACTAAATCAAAACAAAGTTCAAGAAAGCAAAACAAAGTTTCAAGAAGTTTCTTTCAAAAGCAAAACAAAAAATGACTTTTCAAAAGTGCTCTAACAAGACTGAAACTTTATGATCGAACAATAGGCAATGAAACACTTTGCGAATTTGCAACACAAAACAAGTGAGAACTCAACAAAAAGTTGCTTCGAAATGCTCTTAACAATAAAAAAACAGTGAGACGAGCTTGGCGATGAAATCAAAATATTGAAAAGACAACTTTCAAGAAAGTGTGAACCAACAACTTTCATAAAGCAAGAAAAGCAGATGGTCATAAAAATATAGTTTGAATATGCAAACCAAAAAGTCATCAAAACAAAACTCAACACAAAGATTGAAATCAATCCTTCTACTCTGAAGACACAGAGCAGCCAAGATTCCTTGCAAGAAACCTTGTGTGCTTAAGCAAAAACAATGACCTTTGCAAGAAAAACAAACAAGACCAACCTTTTCACAATCAGAGAGAATTTGAAATAAGATGTTTGTAGTAAAACTAAAGACTGTGATATAACAGTAATTGTTCCAGACTGAATCAGACCAGCATACAGACTTCTAGAAACAAAAAAAATTTAAAAATCTTGAAAATTATAAGATATACACAACTGTGTTTGTGCACAGGTGTGTGTATACGCGACAAGACTTAAGGAAACATGCGTATACGCAAGTTCACTTAAGGAAAAATGTGTATATACGCTTTTGTAAACAGAAAAAATAGTGTATATAAAAGCTTTCAAGAAAAACAAAAAAAACAGTCTGGGAAACTGATCAAAGCTTGCAATTCAGGAACAGACTACACAGTAAAAGGAAGTAAACAGACAGTTGAGCCCTGATTGGCTTGAATACACCCAAACTAGGAACAACAATACTGTTGTCCCCAGTGGAGTCGTCAGTTCTATTGTGGGATAAATTCTCCTAGGGTCTTGGGTGGATACCCTAGCAGACTGGAGGTTATCTATTCAAAGAAACACACATTCCATACAACCATAATGCTAATATAAGAAAACCCTACGATAAGGGGCGTACCTGAGGTCCTACGTTTGAGAAGAGCCTTCCAGGGTCCAAACCCTTCTTGGAATTCCTTTTGCTCTTTTGACCTGCAAAACAATCAATTCAAGAAAGTACAACATTGTATGAACTAAACATCATAACGAAACTATCTTCATATTATAATGAAAGGTAGTTAGTTATGCAATTAAACAACCATTCACATATGAATCATAACATGAATATCATAAACATGAAGAAGATTTATATCAGGAACAAAGACATGTGTTTCTTTTATTATAGACAAATAAAGTACAGAAAGGAAAATTTTCACCTGATTCGTCCTTTCGCAGGCTCCAAGCAGAACCGTCTCCTGGATTCGTCCAATCTCAAGCCTTTAACAAACTCCTTCCATGACTTACTCCATGATATCTCAAGTAGTATGAAGACATCAACGCACACAAGGAAACAAGAGTTTTCTGTAAAAATGGGGGAAGTGCAGGAGGCACTAGGATCTTCAAACCTGGTTAGGGAAATCTCAACATAATAATCTTTCTCTCTCTTCTTTCCTCCCTTTGGCCTTCCCATTGAAGCTTTTTTATACTTCTCCCAAAGTAGTTTTTTAGTTGGGATTTTTTTGGGAACAGTTGGGCCACGGGCACTAACAAGTAATTAACAAGTGATACCCATGATCTCCGCCCGAAATTAAAAAGATTTATTTTTTTTAAGTGTTTTAAGACATATACGCGGGTTGAGTATACACAGACCCGCGTATACATGCGTTTAGCTCAGGGAAATGTCGCGTATAGGGAATAGAACACAGTTTTTTCAATTTTGGACCAGGTCTGGAAGGAGGGGTTGCCCTAGGCCATGAGTGCAGCATCACAAACCTCAAGAGTGAGATTTTGAACTATAACAATTATCTTGCAAAATTATCTTGTTTATTGGTCATACTCGATATTTTGTCACACTTATTGAATAATTAAATTATTTATGCACTTTCACCTTTAACCATCTCCATAACTACTTCATCTTTTAATCAACCATCCTTTCAAAATTTATCAAGCAAGAATTTAAACTTGTAACCTTGTAATTTTAAAATACCAAATTAACTCTCATCACCACAACACCTTCTTTCCATTTCAAACCCAAATATCCATATCCCAAATATCCATATATAATTCAAACTAACCTCATATCCAAAACATAATGACCATGAGTCAATAAACCTCATATCCAATTTAACATAATGACCATGCATAAAAACCCTTATGCTTTCCACTCTTTGAATTTTCTTAATTGAAAATTTTGTACCTCTAATAACCCTTATGTTTTCGACTCTTCGAATTTTCAAATTTATTTGAATTTTCTTAGGCTCCGGGTCAACAAGTATCTATGAGAAAAATGGGTCAGTGTGTATTTGTGAGAAAGATGAAGAGTTTGACGTGACTATGAAAGATTCGAAATATAAATCTCATGTTGATAACAGATCCAACAAATCATGTGCACACTCATTTCGATGAATAATTTTTTAGTCAGAAATTATACCTCTTATGCTCTCAAAAAAATGTAGGTTGTGCCATCATCTCTGTGTCTCAACGTATTCATCAGCGACCAATTCACCCAGGTCTTCTTCTTTGGCGCAGTCTTCCTTGTTCTTCCTGCCCCGTTTTATGCATTTCCAAAGACAAAAACTGGAAAATTTACTTTTACGCCATTCAGTAAAAAATTGGCCTTTTTGTAAGTAAGTCACGGCATTCCACTTATTTTTAATAGAGATTGTCCTTGAGGGAGTGTTTACAATGCAAATATCTGTAGAGAGAAAACGTAAGGCCAATTTCTTCCTTTAAAACCCCGGATGTCACGTTGCATTCATAACCTCACAAATGTTGCATGTAATTTTCCAGCAAAAACCCATCTAGCACAAATTTTCTTAGTAAAACCTCCATTTCACAACATTTTTCTAAGAAAAATTTGGTTTGAATTTAATTGCGACGAGGAATCCAATTTCACCGTACCTGAGATATATCAGATGACGCAGAAAGCCCTGACCATGAGTTTCAAGAGTGAAACTGCTCAGAAAGTAGTGTATTTGCATCATGCATCTTCCAAATGCTTCAAAATGCTCGAAGAACAGAGTACAATAGACATAATTTATAATTTCTGGTAGAATGGCATCACCTCAATTAAAAGAAATCGGGGAAGGTAAATCCAAATTTCGAACTGGCAAAATCGTTTGCCAAAAGAAAACGTTGTAAGACAATGATTGCGTCAAATGTCAAAAAGGTAGCGGTGGCTAAAATTATCGGAGGTGCCTTCAAGGATACAAACAACAATGCGCTCATATTAAAGTATGAGAACTTTAAAGCTACCAACAAAGTCCACGACATAACTGAGATCCTCCAATTTTGGGTTTCAATGAAACCATGGAAGCAACATTGGCGGTTTACAGAAAAAATCGCTGAGAATGAGACTAACTAAACCTGTGACTCTGGTCTTGGCTTCTTAATATTCCTTTTCGTGCTCAGATAAGCAGAGATCAAGACCATAAATTGGAAAATAACACTTCAATGGTTTATCATCAAACATTATACAAAGTATCCGATCAACCATGCAAACTACTCTTAATAGTGCATAATCTAGGTCAACGAATGCCCCGACGACGAAAAAACTCCCAAAAAATAAGCAATATGTGCTACTTGGTCAAGGCCCAAAGTTGTATTATTCAGATCTCTGGGATTTGCGACCATTAGATCAATATTAAACATAACGCAAGATACATGATTAAATAAAAACAAAACAGTCAAGCCCCATATCTTCGTTTCATATGCCAAGCTGCAAATTCACTTCTATAATTAATCTCCAAAACACATTAACACGGTCAATACAGTCCTTAATGCACTCACCATCTACAAGGATTTAGTGCAAGCAATTGCGTAGAAGAATACAGGCAATTCAGAACTGGTGCTCAAAATTCCTGTGGCATCAATAATCTCCTGCTTCATCATAATGCTTTCAAAAGACGTAACACGACGAGCCTGCTGCAACTTATCACAATTCAACCTTCCGGTTCGGTTTCAAATAACATGTCAAATCCTTAAATTCTTCCTTCAACAAGTCAAGATTTCAAGGCTAAAAATTTGACAAAGAACAAGAGCTCGGCAGGAGGCCGCAGAATGTGGCTCAACTCAATCAACAGTTAGGATAAACTAAACTACCCACTCTGATACCACTTTAGAACACACGAGAGTAGAGTAGAAACGGAAACAAATAAAAGTTAATTAATCTCAATAAATAATGATGTATAATGTGTATAGTTGAATTAGTTGCTACAAGTTTTTGGACTTCAATAATTACCTAAACTAACCTAAAGTTAGTCCTGAGGATTAATTGTCCAACATATAACACATTGAATTTTATTTCTTTTATTACTTTTTAACTTAATAATTGAGCTAACATTTAAATGTTTACACTCATTTAGGAACACTACATCTCCTCCAAATTAGACATTATATTACTTTTAACCTTTTATTATTTTTAATTGAGCCTACATATAAATGCTAAATATTTATAACATTGCCCCATACTAGGTTGTATATCACATCTCAACTAAAATAATTAATATATGAATTAAACATATATACATTTTAAAAAGCTCTGAACAAGATTTTTAACTATAGAGTTTCACGTAGACCAGGACCATGGCTTATACTTCCTTTTTTTTAGTTAGATTGACCCTGGGTTGGGGTAGCCCATTTATTGGACAGAAAATTAATAGAGAAAAAAATTACTACTCACCCTCTCCCTCTCCCTCTCCCTCTCCCTCTCCCTCATGATTGACGAACTACAATTTCTTAACTTGCTCCCCTCTAAAAACTCTATCTAAGGTCTCTCCCTCCCTTATTTTGTTATACTCTTTGTTACTGACCATAGCCGCAAGAACATTCATTTGGGACACACATAAAGGAAGAACCATTCCCTTTTGTGCTATGCCCTTGTTCTCTTTGAATTTTATGGTTGTATTACATGTGATTAGTTAAGTGAAAATATTAGTTTAATGGATGTCAACATGATGTGAAGTGTGTTTCATTATGAGAATTGAGATAAGATAAAGAGAAATAATAATAAAAATATAAGTAATTTTTATTATTATAAGAATGGCATGGAAAATTATAATTTATATATATTATATATATATATAATATATATATATATATAATATATATATATATATTGTGTTATTTTGGTTCTTTAATTTCTTTTTCCCCTCTACTCTTCTTTGGTCAAAGTATTATAATAAATTTAATAAAGGTTTTGCCTAAATATTGGGAGAGCTTTAGTGATGGGTGGAAAACTCATCTATTCCAAAAGTATTGGAGGATTTAAGGTTTTGTTTAACTGTTAGATTTTTTTTAATTAAAATTTGGTGAATATTTTGGGTCAAATTTTCATTTTTGTTATTTAAATTGGATTTTTTTATTGTGTATATAAATTCAGCACATGGAAAAATTCTAAAACACTCAAATTGTAGAAATTTCATAATTCATTCCAACAAATCCACTTGATTTTCAGTCATTTTAACCAAAAAAATATCAAAAACCTTCGAAAAAATCTAATAAATAACCTACTAATACATGTTTTAAAATTAATATTACCATTTTATTTGCAAAGCATTAAGATGGATTTAGTGAGGGTTTTGTTGATGAATTTATTGAGTGTTTTTGTTAAAGTATTGCAGATGGATGTAGTCATGGTTTTGACGATAAATTTATTATTGTGACTAATAATTTAGGATGTTGTAATGTGCTGGCTTTAATTAAGATATTTGAGTTCGCAGCCAATATGATTCGTTCGATATTTTCCATTGATAGGTATTTGTCATTGAGAATTGATATGTTGTACATAGCTTAATAGAGTTGTGTGGGATTTTAGTGTGTAAGAGAATCTTCTTGTTTTTTTTTTTTTAAGAAGTTGTGTTGTTCAGCTTAGAACTCTGTGTGAATCTTGTCCAATTCATGAAGCATTAATAGCTGGAACTTTATCTAATTCATGAACCATTGATAGCCATTGACCTGAGGTGGAGGTGTTGTCACAGTCTGTATTCATAACGAGGAGTTAACATTGAGATTTGAAGCGTATGAGTCATTGCCACATTGGAGCTAGTTTTCATTTGATGTTTGAAATTGTGGAGGTTATTGTGTTTGTAAGTGTTGTAGTGACGAGCAACATGGGAACACACAATGAAAGATTGTTGTTGGAGGATTTCTAAACAAAGGTGTTTGAATCTACAAAATTTGTGGTGATTCATGTCAGGGAATACCAAATCGAATTGTTATGGGTTGTTGTATGAACACACATGGCATCGACCAATGTTTCTTTTTATCTGCAAAGTCTTCTCTGTAACAACATGGCATAATATATTTTATAACAGATACACAATCATTATAAAATTGTGTTGCAACATCATCAATTCCCATCCTATGATCGTGGAGACAGTTATTGTGGTGAGGTTCGATCCTTTCTGGGGAGTAATCCCATGCACTTTTCGTAAGCACCAATCCGTCATCAAATGGTGTAATAGAGGTAAAAATGATTTCATTTTGCAGAAAGAGACTACCTCACTACATGGTTCCCAAAACTGTGGTGTTCATAGAGTCGTTGCCTAAGAATTCCACGAGTAAAATCCAAATGCTCCCATTCACTATCTTATATGTTGGGCCAAACTAGTTTACTGAGGAAATAAAAGAATGAACAAAGTCACATAATAGACACTATGATTGTTTATGCCTAAATGACAATTATAGTTTCATGTTTTTGATTTTGTTGTTGTAAGGTTTGTGTAGTTTTTCCATTTTGTTTAAAAAAGGTACATAATGAATTAATTTGTGACTTTGTTATATGTTGATGGGTCTTGTTGTGCTTCAGGCTTTAAGAGCATCAGTTATAGGTTATGTTATGAGATCCTTGTGTGCAGAAATGTCAGTTGCATAATTGGCTACTGAATATGCCTAGTACCCATACGACTCACCTAGATAACTGTCAAAACTATAGTTCGCTAAATTTTGACAGGTGGTAGTTAGTTCATAGGGTGGTCGAGTATCGAGATTGTCCTTCAAGAGATTGAGAAGCTTCAATTATACAAAGTTCGTCAAAGATGGTCAGAGGAATTTATGTTTTAAATGGAGTTGAAGTGTCAACTCGAAGATGAAGTGGTGAAGAAAGAGCGGTGTTCGCAAGATTGCAGAGTAGATGTGAGTGTCAATGAAGGAAAACCAGATGTGACTATATGTAATTTATGATTCTTGTAATAATCTTTGTAATGATGTAAATGTAAGCATTAAAGGGGGGACCTGGAAATAATGCTTACATTAGCAAATAGCTAAGGTTAGTTTTCTGGTTGCTGAGTTTTGTTGAGATATTTTCTCAGCAAGCAATTCCTTGTTTGGAATATGTTGGATCTCATGAGCACTATTTATGTCGCTTGTAATTTGACTTTGAATGGAATATACGAATAGTTTTGTGTGCACAATGTCTTCTCCTCTAATTTGGGAAGATTATTGATGTTTTATATCATTTTAATTAAAACTAACTGAACATGTATATTCATATTTCCTTTTTATTATAACACACATTTTTTTTCTTAGTTAGAGAATATTTCATTCTTAGTTTAAAAGTGATACTTGTCAATTCTAAGTTGAACATCAAAGAAATTACACATCTTTATCATATTGGGCTATAGAATGCGTCTCTCAAAGCAGTGACCAAAAATTCCCAGTTGTTATAAAATGATGAGACCTAAAAGGTTTTTCAAAATTAATAATTTATTTATTTATTTATAAAAATTAATATCGCATAGAAGGGTTTTCCAAAGTAATAAAATTGATCATTAATACAAATATATCTTAATTTTAGATCTACCACGGAGAGTGATCAAACCTCTTAAGATACAAGCCTCTCTGTGAGTGCAAAAATTGAGGAAAGGTTTAGACATTAAGGGATTTGATTGCTTCAATGATCAAACCTCTTATGATACAAGCCTCTTTTTGTAATAGCCTCGGGTTAAAAGTTCATGTAATAAACTTAATAAAGGAAAGAATAAGACCATGATCATGGGGCATGTATTCCAAGCTAAATGTTGGGGAAAACATCCTAGTGGGTATCACTTTCGGTTTATTATGGCTAAGGAAATTGGCAAAGAATCATTAAATGACATTTATTTATGGAAATAAAGAAAAGTAGGAGAAAAGGGAGATGAAGGGTCACAAATTTTCATGAGAGGAAAATTGAAGGAAAATAGAGGAAAATGAAGAAACTATAAGCCTCAATGATAAAAAGCGTTTTGACAATCAATTCATAGTTTTTTGTTGGGTTGGCTTTGGAATTAGTTTCAGAGAGAGAAGAGCACCAAGAGGAGAAATAAATCAAGCAAGCAAATGAAGGATAAGGAAAGCAAAGGAAAAGTAAGGATGGTTGGATCAAACAACTTTAGCAGGAGAATTTGCAGGTAACATGTTGCATGTGTGATTTCCTAGCTAGTTAGTGAATGCATGGTACATGCATTTGTGTATTTGGTTCTTTGTTGTCATTGGCATGGGTTTTGTTGAGTTTGATAATAGTTTCAACCTTTCCTTGCCATTTCCGAATAGCCATGGTGCGATGGGATCTATTTTAAGCAAAGTCTTTCGATAGAAATCACATAAGAGAATTTTATTTTATTTTTTATTTTTATTTTTTTTGCACGTATTCAAGCTTCTATGATCCATAATGAATTAAGCAAAGTCTTTCAGTAGAAATCACATAAGATAATTTGGGCCAACGCATTTCGAACTAGTAAGTGTGGTTTATCATCAAGATTAGATGAAGAGGCAGACCATGGCAAAGGCTTAAATAGAGAGCAATGTAGAGACACAATTTCAAGTAACGGCTATATTTGAACAATAATATTTAAATTATAATATTAATTTATCAATATATTAAAAAAAAATATTATTAAGTAACGGCTATATTAAACGAATAGCTTTTGAAAAATAATATTTAAATAATGATATTAGTTTATTAATTTATTAAAAATATCAATATGAAACGGCTATATTAAACGATCAATTTTTGAAAAATAATATTTAAATTAATTTATTAAAACCAAATATTACTAGTTTTTGAAAAATAATATTTAAATTTTTGTATTCAAGCTTTTGTGATCCATAATGAATTTAGCAAAGTCTTTCGGTAGAAATCACATAAGAGAAATTTTTGACCAACGGATTTCAAACCAACAAGTGTGGTTCATCATCAGGACCAGATGAAGACGCAAACCATGGCAAAGGCTTAAATAGAGAGCAATGTAGAGACATAATTTCAAGTAACGACTATATTTGAACAATAATATTGAAATTGTGATATCAGTTTATTAATTTATTAAAAAACAAATATTAATAAGTAACCGCTATATTAAACAACTAGTTTTTGAGAATAATATTAAAAAAAAAAAAACTTTAAAGGAGGGGAGTCAAAAATTATAAAAGCGAGTGAAGAGCCTAATCGAGACAAGATCATTTGGTAAATAAAATAATTAATGGAAATAAATTTAATTAAATTAAAAATAATTAATGGAAAAATAAGGTAAAATAAAATAAAAATATACACAAGTCAAAAGAAATATATATATATATATAATACACACACACACAACACACACACACACACACACATTCACACACACATATATATCCAAAGAAAAATAATCAATAAATAAAATGGGGTCAACAATAAATAATAAAAATAATAAAAATAGAGATATATATATATAATATATATATATATATATATAAATATATATATATATATACAAAGTAAAATAATCAATAAATAAATAAAATATGGGGCTCAGTCCCATTAAATGAATAATAAAAATACTAAAAGGAGTTAAGAACGAATAGGATGATAAAATACATAAAAATCACGAAGGAAAAATAAACTCTAATGAAGAATAAATCAACAACAAATACTATAAAATGGATGTCAATACCTACATAGATAAACAAACAAACAAAATAAATCCCAAAAAGAAGCCTAAAAAACTAGGAGGACAGGACAGGGACCCAACTTCTACTAATATTCCAACCATCATCTCTATTCAAATTATTGGGTCTTTTTTCCAATTTCTAGGGCCTCTCTCAATTTATGATGATGGAACTAACTAACCCTAGCAACGACTTGGGCCTCTTCAATGCAGATGTGATGATTGAGATTGAGATTGAGATTGCCAAAAGGTTTTGGAATCGAGTGAGATGGTCTAAGGAAAATTCCCAAGTGTTGGGGATGGAGGTGGTTTAATGTCTGGGAATCCCTCGACAAGTGGTTGGAGACAAGAAAATTCCTCAAGGTCTGGTGAAGAAACTCTGAGGCATCCAAGCTTGTTTTAGGCATTATTGATCTCTTAACCGGTTTTGGAAAGATCACGGTAGCCTGAGAATGGAGGTGGTTTAACCTCCGGGAATCCCTGGTTATTTATGTCTTGAGTTCCCACATTCATGCTTGGAATATGGCATGGGGGTTATTAGCTGAAAGAAAGATTTGGTTCAACCCAATCTATGGTTGGGTAGTACATGAAAGTCTTTGACTTAGTTGGATTTTTCATAAGTTAATAAGAATTATTTTCTTATTGTGATTCATGAGTAGTTGTACTTGGTCTTATCTGGCTTTGATGGTTGTTCTATCATGATTAATATTCTAGTTATATGTTGGTTATAAGCATGGTTCCATAACATGTTCTAGCTATGAATCTTATTATATTTTGATTAGTTTATTAATGGTTGATGAATACATGGGATAAAAAATATTATTGTAGTTATTATGAGAGGGAATTAGACTTTTTTGTTGATCTCAAATAAGTTTCAGACTCCTATGTTTAGATATGCATTCATGACCTGTAGATTACATGTTAACCATGTGTTTGACAAAATGATTATCTTGGTTAGATGAGCTAGGTGGATATTGGTGGCCACTCTCCTATTCCACCTAGACCTCTAGTTGGTTTCATCAGTTTCCTTCATTATAACAACAATTTACTATTTTTGGCATTTTTTTGGGTCCTGAAATTTTAGAACCCTTTTGACCCCTTAAACGTCATTTTTTTTAGGTCCACAAAAAGAATATGCCACAAATACTATAGTACTCAAATATATATTTATAATGAGGTATTGTATGTGCCAAGAGAAGATCATATGACCAAGTTATAACCCTGAGAAGTTGGTTGCCCAACTAACCCCAACGAGGCCCACAAACTCTTGGTGTTCCATCTCCTAGGGTAAGGGTTTTGGTTGTTTAGTGTTTCCCTCTATTATTCAATAATAAAAAGAAACTTGAGCCTCATTGTAACACAATTCAGAGGCATGTAATTGCCACTTCTCTTCTCAAATATAAGCTACCATTGTCTGAGCTAGTTTATTTCCATTCTGTATGTAAGCATATTTCAGTTCTTTGATATTAATGAAATGAATATTTATTTATGATGTATCTCTATGTTTATATTTATGTCTATATTTTATTGCATTCCTGCATAAGTTCAGATCATTAGACTTGGTCAGGTCAAGTCCCTGTTCAAGTTTTGTATGGTTAGCATTGTCTTGATGTCATATATGATTATGGAAAGTCTCAAAAAGTTTTAGGTAGTGGTCCAGAGGTTGGCCTAGAATTGTGGCTTAGATCTCGGGACCGCAGGCACTAAACTGAGGATTTTAGGTCACAATCGCACTCAAGCAGGATTGTGCATTGTAGGGTCCCAACCACACTCAAGCAGGCTTGTGCATGCATTTGTAGGGCCACAACCGCACTCATGCAGACTTGTGCATGCGGTTGGGGTGTTAAGTCACTGAAAAAGTAGTTTAGCTCAAGATTTGGTCACATGGGGTAGTTCTTTGGACCCTTAGTGTCCTATAAGCCCTGTAGGTTGTAAGTTTGTGATCATTAAGTCTCATCTGTAGACCCCACTTCCATAACTGAACCTTGGAGGTCAGGTCATGGCATAGTAACTCTTTGTCTCATGTTTACCTTCGTAGATCGGTGAAATTGGGTAAATGTGGGAGGGGGTGGTTACACTTTTTAAGTGCAAAATTTGACGAAATGTTTATACTTTAAGATATTTGATTGCTTTGATGATAAATACTCTCAAGATACAAGTTTGTTTTTTAGTGTAAAATTTGAAGATAGGTTTACACATTAAGAGATTTGATTCCTCTCAAAGTTTGGTAGATTTAAACTTAAGACAAATCTATGCCAGTCCTTAATAAGATTATCTATATTATTTATAAATTTCACATCTTTATATACAAAAATATTCTTATTCATAATTTTGTTAAAAACCCCATGTATGTATATATATAACTTTGACATTTATATCTTATGAAGAAGTCTGAAATATCATGATTAGGAATATGAATCATCATTTTTTTCCAAGGAAATATCTAAGTAGATCTACTCGAAGGGATCACTTCTGATCAACTTATTAGCAGAGCCTAACCCCGAGGGCATTGAGGAGAATTGACCCTCTGACCTCCCATTAGCAAGGTGATTTTTAGCAACAAAGCTCGACCAATTGAGCTAACCCTTGGGGCTAGGAATATGAATCATCATTATTTTAATTTATATTGTAAAATGAATTTTATTTTTATATTTTTCGAAGAAAAAAAACCGTAAAGTTTATTAAGATAATAAAAATTACATGCTATAAACACAGTGGGTGTGTATGCAATATAATCTCCAATAGTCTGTTAGGCTCTCACCCCGATCGGGGAATTATTCTTTTAATTATTAATTTTAATTAAATTAATATTTTTTTTTAATAATAAAATCGCATCTCTCAGTGCAATACTTCTTATGAAAATGATTAAAAACCAACCTAAATCCATCTTAACTCTAGATCTACCAAGCAACGAAAGGGATCAAATCCCTTTTCTCTCTAAAACGAGGTTTGCACCTCAAGATATTTGATCCCTTTCAGCGCTTGATAGATCCAAAGTTAAGATGGATCTAGGTTGGTTTAATTATTAATAATTGATAATTGATATTTATTAATTTTTTATTTTAATTTAATTTTTATGTAATTTGACATAGTCAAAATGTTTTAATTAATAATTTTATTTTTATAATTGTATTTTATTTTTATTTTTATTGTTATGTAATTTGACTGAGTCAAAATGTTTACATAACATAACATAACCTCATAACATCTCTTCCATACTGGAGGGTTATTCCAACATAATGAAGTTTCCCTTATAAAATCAACATTTTAGAATTTAAGGTTTTGCTAAAGTAATGGAATGAATTTAATGAGCATTTGCATATTGCCAAAGTATTGGGATGGATTTAGTGAGGGGTTCCTTGATGTATTTATCACGTTTTTTTTCCAAAGTATGGGGATGGGTTTAGTTATGAGGTGATTTAAATATTGTTATTAGAGAGAGGATTTAGTATTTATTATTGAGATTAAATTCATATTATGATTAATGTAGTTATGTAAATTAATACTGAAATATTTATTTTATCATACATGTTAACATTGAAATAAATAAATAAATAAGCATAAAAATGAATTAATATTATAATGTTATTTTAAACCATTATTATTATTATTATATTTATTATTTACCAGCTTAAATCCATCGCAACTCTAGATTTATTAAGTGTCGACGGATCAAATTTCTCGAGGTGCAAACCTTGTTTTTAGTGCAAAACTTGAGGAAAGGTTTGCACCTCAAAAGATTTGAGCCCTCTCCGCACTTGATACATCTAGGGTTAATATGGAGCTAGGCTGGTTTTAGTCGTACGCAATCACACAAAATTTGTTGAACATCTGATTATCCTTATCATTTTAAGGATGTTAAATATGTCTAAGATTAATTTGGTTATTTTAATTTTAATTTTACTTAGTTACCTCAGTTTGTTGAGATGATAGAGATTGTTAATAACTTGAATGATGAAAAATGGTGAAACAAAGTTTTTGAACGTAAAGTGACAATGTAACAGTGTTGAATAATAGAAAATGTGAATAATAAGAATTTAGTCAATTACAAATAGTTTTCATTGTGATCAATCTCAAATTATTTTCTTCTACTATTCTTATTGTCACGCTTGTTAGTTTTTCCATATTTCCATATCGATCATATGAAAAAGGGTCATTGAAATTGTAGACCATTCAAATATTTAACTTGAGCTATTGTTGTAAATGTCATACCTTGTTTCCCTTTCCCTCCAATATTAATAGTAGCTTTCTCCAAAGTCAATCATTGTGACTTATGGAGTGTCAAACCCCAAGTAAGTTTCAATGGTAGTTTTTTTCTATTACTTCATTTGAATGGAAAGCGACTAACAATGTTGAACGATAGAAAATGGGAATAATAAAGATGTAGTCAATTACAAATAGTTTACAATTTCAAGAAACAAACATTTCAAATAAGTGAACATTTTATTTAAGATGAAAATTTAAGTATTTTTTATAGTTGAATTACTCTAACGCAAAAATCAATGCACGTTGTCAAAAATTGTTTTGTGCTTACACTAAAATCAATGCATACTAAATTAATCTAATTATTTTGAAATTAATGTACATCATGCATATAGTTACATCAAATCAGAAATCAACATCTACACTGAAATCAACACATCTAGTGAGAGCAATCAAATAGGATTAAAAATCAACATCTACACTAAAATCAATACATCTAGTGCAAGCAATCAAATAGGAATAAAAAGCAACATCTACACTGAAATCAATGCATATAGTGCAAGCAATTAAATACGATTAAAATTTTATAACAACACTAAAACCAATACATCTAGTGCAATCAATTAAATAGGATTAGGAATCAACATCTACACTGAAATTAATGCATCTATTTAGTGAAAAACTAGAATATTCATGGCTTTCTAAATCCATCTCCCTTTACCTTTTGCTAAATCCTTACTTCCTCTTTTTATATGTTTAGTAACATTTAATATTATATAATAGTTGTTGTTATAGCACCATTTAACACTCTTGGTAGATCTGATGCTCTAATTATGGCCTAAGGCAACCCTTCCTTTCCAGGCATGATCCAAAATCTAAAAAACAATGTTTTATTTCCTATACGCTACTTTGCCTTGTGATAAAATCGTGTACATATGGGTTAGCATATACCCAACCCATGTACATGTGTTAAAATACTTAAAAATACTAAATTTCCTTAATTTTGGGCGGAGTTCACGGGTTTTACCTGTTACTCACCTCCTATAGCATGTGGCCCAACTGTTTCCCCACTGAAAAAACTAATTTGGAGAAGTATAAATAAACCTCCATGGGAAGACCTTAAGGGAGAAGAGAGAAGATATTGATATTATAGTTGATTGATCCCTGATCGAGTCTGATGAAATCCTTGTGCCTCTTGCACTCCCCAAAGCTTTAGGAAACCCTTGTTTCCTCTTTTGAGATATCCTTCATCCTTCTTGAGATATCCTTGTGTATGATGATGGAGGAAGATCGATGAGGTCGAGAAAGGATGGATCTAGAGACGGTTCCGCTTGAGCTGGAGGAAGACTTAGGTTGTAGTTTTCCACCTTTATTGTAGCTTACATAAATAAAGAAATGTTCTTTTGTTCATGATATTAATTGTGTTTATGCATTGATCTATATTGTGATTTGTTTATAAATTTTATATTAATGCATAATTAATCATTCGTTTATATGATCTAATGTATATATCATGAATATGATTTACTTTTCTACTCTTGTATATGCTTTTCTTGAATAATTTACATGTTTCAAAGACATCAGGAGAAGCAGAGGGTTTTCACCCTACGGGATCTACCCAAATGTAGGACCTCTGGGTAAGGACACTTCTTCCTAGTTCAGTAGAATAAGAATTTAGATTATTTGTCTAAGAATTTCTTGTTGTTTTTCTCCCTCCACTTTGTTGGGGTTTTCAACCCAAGACCCTAGGGTGTTCTCGCTCACAACAAAATTTACGACTCCACTGAGGATGACATTATTGTTATTCCTAGTTTGGGTTGTTTGTTCTCGATTAGGGTTTGTTTTCTTGATTGATGGCTTTTACAGTATTATTTGACTTATTATCTTCCCAGACATCAAGTCTGACCTTCTGGATTAGGCCTTGATTTTGGTTTTTTCTTAATTAAGCCTTGTATACACTTTTTTCTTGGGTTACAGTCATGTATACATGCAAGTTTACTCAAACAGACTCGTGTATACACGAGTTTATTGTGTTAGAAACAAGTGTGCACACTATATTTACACAATCGCGTATACAATTTTTTGAATTTCTTTTTCAAATATTTTTGCCTAGTTACGTCTGCTGCTTGGTGATTTCTGTTTTTTATGGTCATCCACTTTCTGAAGAACTATGTTCTCTTGCAAGTTTTCTTTTTCAAATCTCCTTCTCAGTGAAAAGCCTAGTTGGCCTAGGATTTCTTTTTGAGCAAGTGTCTGGTTTGTATCTTGGGTTCAAGGATTTTGTCTGAATTTCTTGGATGTTCTGGTTTTCCAAAACAATAAATCGATTTCGATTTCATTCGTAACCCAAATTTCAAGTTGCCTTTCTTTGCTTTTCCTTTTGATTGGCCTTATTGCTTTTCATGCTTTTTGAGTGTCTCTTTGGCAATTTTGAAAGTTTTTCTTTCTTGACATTTTGTCGGTTTGTTGAAGTCTTTTATTGTTGTTCGGATCAGTTTGTGCGAGTTTGTAGTCCTTCTTGTTTCAAGTTTCATTTATTAATGATTTTTATATCTTGCAAGGTATAAGGACTCCTTGTTCCTCTTTTTGATCTTTCGAATTTAGTATTGCTTTTTGTGACCTCAAAAGTTTCTGTAGTTTCCTTAAAAGAAAAACACAAAAACATTGCTTTTGCTTTTCTTTTTTTCCAAGCTTTTGGCTTTTGGTTTCTTTTGTTTTGCTTATTGAGCAATTTTGATCTTTTTCAATTTGTTTTGCTTACTTTTGAGGGAAATTTGTTTTTAAAATTTTTGCCCCCTTCATTATGAAGTTGGCTTATTGACTCCATAAAGAGGCACATTTGGTTATAGTATGAGTGTTTTTAGGATCTTTCATAGTCATTTAAATTTGTATTAGGTTAGTTTGCATCATAAGCATTCTTAGTCTTTTTGCATTTTGGGTGTGTATGGAGTGTTTCAGAAAAGAAAATAAAATTATTTTTCTTATATAAGTTTTTCATAGAACCCAAGTAGAAATCCCTCTTCATAGAAAGAAAATAGTTCCATGCATATAGTTAAGTTTCTATTGGTTTCTATCACGTCCTAAACATCATTAGTTTCGCTCTCATAATACCCTTGACTTAAAGAACAACCCTCTAAAATTAAGCGATTTAATAAAATGAACTAGAACTTTTTATTTTTGTCATTAAAAAACACCAACAAGTTTAGGTTCATTAGGGCCTTGGAATAGTTGAGTGGAGAGTTAACTCTCCAAGGCTGATCAAATTATCAAACGTAGAAGTTGAATAACGAGCGAAATCCAATATCGTTAGAAAGAAAAGGAAAGCTCTGTGACTGGGAGCTAAGAACGAGGGAGAGTGAAGACAAGGAAGAGAGATACACCCTCTCCTACTTGTTGGATCCCGCCTCACGATTGTTCCACCTGGCGTTTGATACAAGTTGGTGCCCATAGTTTCCCTTCCTAGGGATCTCATAGGTGGTTGTGGAGGAGAATCTCGTGGCACTTGAGGCAGATGTTGCATCACATTCTTCAATACTTCTAGGGGGTACCCTTGTGAAGCTTGGGTGTTTGCACCTGCAAAGGGTGTTGTCTGGAGGTCAGCGTAATTGCTTTTGGTACCTTTGCTATTAGGCCTAGGCCGTCATTACCCCAAACTGTTTTCGAAAGGTCCTTGATTTTCACTTTCTTGTATTTTGATGTCTAGTCCTCATCACTCGGAAGGGAAATACTTGAAAGTAGTTTGATTGACTGCAACTTTAGGGATTTTTAGAGAGTGCTATTTACTCCTAGTTGGTCTAGATTTATGAATTTTTTGAGTCTTTAATTAGATTTCTTAAAAATAATTCAAAGTGGTTGATCGACCGGTTTTTCAGTCTAGAAGACTTTGTGGTCTTTCACCTACGAGTCCTGAGCCTTCTCCTCGAAGGCATAGGAGCAATTCTTCCAGTCATTTTCAATCAGTGGCAGTAGATGCAATGGAGATTGATCCTCTTATTGGAGTTATTGATTTACAAGATAGACCTGGTACAATTAGAGAGTTGGAGAGGAATGCTCCAATTCCTTCTAGAGTCCTCTTCCAGTAGGAATACGTTATTGAGGTTGAAGAGCTTCAAGAGTCTCTTTTGAATCCTAATATCCTCTTCCTCTCGATCACCTGAACGTTTTATTGTATGTCAGGACTCCGACCAACAGGCCTTCAAGCCCAGGTTTATATCAATATTTTCCTTCGATGACCAGTCCTGGAAGCATGGAATCCACCACCAGTGCTACTAGTATGCAAGCTCCTATATCCGTACAAGGAGGAGGAACGATTTCTATACCTTCTGTTACTCCTAGCACTACTATATTTGGCTCTACTTCTATTCCATATTTGAGTGGAAGTACTCAAGCTTTTTCCTATGGCATTTGTTTTTTTCCCTTTTGGTATGCCAACTAGCGTGATTCCTTCAGTTCCGTTAAGTATTCCAACAGCTGCCTCCACATCCATGGCTTCCATGGAAAGTGGATCAACTTCTCTTCAAGGTTTCCCATTTAGGGGTGTTCATATACCACATTCCAACCCATCTTTGGGATCAATACTTTTTCCCTCTGCGAGTCAAATTTATCATCCTTTTCAAGGTTGGACTAAACTAACCCTGCGGTTATTGGGCTTAGAGTCATGAAACAATATTATTTCGGCCAACAAGGGAATATGTTGTATTCTTCTGTTAGTTCATTCCAGAACTTTTCTCCCTATGCTAATGCATAGAACCCTTGCAAAGGCTCTCTACTCCTTTTAACACCTCTCTAGGGGGCAATTTTACTAGCTATGGAACTTTTTCGGCAGAAGTTGGTCAAACTCCAGTTTTTTCTGGACCACAAGGAGCTCATTATTTTTAGTTGGGTCTACGAGTTACTTTAGGAAACCTGGTGCCTTCACAAATGGGTGGAATCCTCAAGGTCCTCCACGACTACCTTTCCTGGCAACGTTAGACTTGTTAGATCTTTCTAAATTGACTAATGATCCGACTAGATATAACCCAGTTTGGCCTCTGGTCCCAACCAAACTTCCCTCAGATATACCTAAGTTTGAAGGGAAAAATGGTGAAGATCCGGGTGGCCATATAACCGCTTTCCACTTATGGTGTTCATCAAACTCCTTGATAGATGATTCAATCAGGTTGAGATTACTCCAACGTACCCTAACTGGAAATGCGACTAAGTGGTACATAGAAATTCTAGGGGGAACCTTTGCTTCTTTCGACGATTTGGCTACCATCTTTTTGAACCATTTTCAGTTACATGTCCACTATGATGTTGGAACTGAGATTTTGGCTAATTTCACCAGGATCAGGCAACCCACATTTCATATCACATCTAGGAATGGAGGAGAAGGAAGAGGCTCATTAAAGTCGATATTCCACAAGAATTCCTTCTCAAATGGTTTCTTAAATATTTACAACCTGGTATCTCTAAGGATGTGTCACTCTCTAGTGTGTTAACCAAAGAACATGCTATTTTTAGCGCCCAACAATTAGAAATTATATATTCTCATTCTCGGGTTCTTCAAAAAATTATGCTTGATGCTCCTAGGTCCAAGGTTGATATAGCCAAGCTGAAGCTAGGTCCCCATACCGACAGGCTGGTTGGATCAATCGACACTAACACGACTAACTTGTTGAATCAATTTCAACAGTTGTCTTTACAAACTTCTTCTTCTATGTAGGCATCGTCATCGGTACTTATGCCTTCTCAACCTACATCTATAAATCTCGTCCAAGCTTCTAACCCCAAATGAAACCAACAATCCGATGGGAAGAAGAAAGAATGAGGTGAGAAAATGAACCAGGATGGGAAGGGCAATGCAAACAAACCCGACAATGATGTTGGAGGGGGCAGAAAGGAGTTTAAGAAAAAAGTAAAATATCCATGCAAGTTATGAAATGGAGATCGTTTGACTCATATCTGCCCCAAGATCCAAGATGCTCAATGCTTATTGGTTTATCAGTGGTCTTCTAGGTCCTAGGCTGTCCTCACTAACCCTTTTCCCCAAGGGCAACAATTACCTGTTGGCGCGACTCTAGTACTAGTACCCCCGCAGGGGGCAACCAGGAACTGGATAATACATCAAATGTATACATGATGAGTTCACATATCAACGTTGCTATGTGATCTTGTGATTATGGTGAATCAGAGTCATCTAAGGCTAAGTTTGCTTTCGATGTTTTAGATCCACTCCATATTGAGAGGCTCTATGTTGAGTCTATACCTTGGATGCCGAAAGGCTCCGCAAAACACTCAACGATTAACCCTAATGTTAGTGCAGCCAAAAAATACTTGATTATAGAAGATTTAGGTCAGATTCCTTGTGCTATGTCAACGTTATAGATACTCCAGTCATGCCCCACGTAAAGGAGTGCATTTCTCATTGTGATTGGAGTAGTTGATCCAAAAAATTCTCTTGTGATTACATTTGATATGTCAAACATCAAGAAGAGACTCTCGCATCATATGGATTTCCAAATAAAGTCTACATATCGAAAGACCAATATCTTTCGAACTGTTATTGATGAGGGAGTTTCCATATGTGTAGTGTCCATGTCATGTTGGAAGGCTATTGGATCACCTCAAGTTGTTCCTTCACCAAATTCGTTGACAGTATTTGATGGTCATTCTCATAGGCCGCATAGGATTATTTCAACCTTTCCCATCTGCATTAGGGGAAAAGTGGTAAATATTGAAGTAGAAATAGTCAATGAAAATCTGGATTACAACCTCCTTTTAGGCAGGAATTGGATTTATGAGATTGATGTCGTTGTATCATCATTATTTCGCATCCTTTGCTTTCCTCATGAAGGGAGAATTGTAAAGGTTGATCAAATGGATTATTCTACGGGTGACTCCCACGCATCTTCTGAGTCTACTTTTCCATTAGTGGACAATCCCAAATAGCCTATAGAGAATTTAGGAGTTGGAATGTACTCTTCCTTAATAGGTACTTTTGATCTTCCTTCTCCTATAGCTAGAATTAATTCTATTTCATCCTCCAAAGGACCTTCTCGAAGAGATTTCTTTAGAACTCATTATTTTTCAGACCCTTGGCCTTTACCCTCATCTACCACCACATTAGATGAAGGGCAGGTAGGTGGAATGGCATGTCCTATGTCTGCAGCAGAAATTTCTTATCAATCTATTGTTAACTTTGTGGACTCCGATCCTACTCCTTTTTCGCCAGAGGAGATGGACGAAGATGTGGCTCCGGCCCGGACCCTCAATTCGACTTCTGCTTAGGATTGCTTAGATAATGTCTTACCATCTGAAGGAGCAATTCTATAAGAAATGATGGGTGTTCATAGACCTTGGGTTATTTGTATCATCATTCATATTTCCTCCCTCATTTACGGGAAGTTGAGTCAAGTTTGTCTAGTCCTTCTACTAGTGATGTTCATGCAGTTTTAAACCCTTTGGCCCCAACACAGTTTTTTGCCGAAGGTAACATGTCTGTTATCTCACAAATTGTACTAGTGAACATCTCTAGGAATCCCAACATTATTAAAAATGTCTTCATTGGAGCTGACTATTCCCCTGAAGAAATTCAAACTTATATCGATCTCTTCAAAGAGTTTCGTGATATGTTTGCATGGTCTTATGAGGAAATTCCTAGAATATATCCATCTATAGTCTTGCATGAGATCAAGACGTATGAAAGTGCTAAATGTATTCGTCAGAAACTTCGACTAGTCAATCCTAGAAAAGCAGCAGCTATCAAAGTTGAAGTCGAGAAGATGCTTAAGGCGGATTTCATATACCTCATTCCTTTAATTGAGTGGGTCTCTAATCCATTCCCCATAGAAAGAAAACAAGTAACGATTCGAGTATGTATTAGCTTTAGGGACCTAAATAAGGCTTGTCCTAAGGACAATTACCCCACTCCCTTTATTGATCAAATTATTGATGAATGTGCGGGTAATGATATTTTTTCGTTTATGGACAGATTCTCTGGTTATAATCAAATTACTATTCATCCATAAGATTAGCACAAGACATCTTTTATTTTTCCTTGGGGTACGTTTGGGTACAAAAAGATTCATTTTAGCCTAAAAAATGCTAGAGCTACTTTTCAGCGGGCCATGTCTTACGCTTCTCACGCATCAAACACATTACCGAAGCATATCTAGATGATTTAGCTGCTCATTCTCGAAAGAGAATTGATCATCCTAAACATCTTCGGTCGATTTTTGAGTGGTGTCATTTTTATAAAATGCGGTTGAATTTGAATAAGTGCATTTTCGCTGTCACATCTGGTCGGCTGTTGGGATTCATCATGTCAACAGAGGGGATTCATGTAGATCCCTTCAAGGTTGAGGCAATACTTCAGTTGCCTACCCCATCTTCCATACATCAACTTCAGAGTCTCTAAGGAAAAGAAATTTTCTTGAGGAGATTTATAGCCAATTATGCCAAGATCACAAAAGGATTTATGTGATTGCTTAAGAAAGGGGTCCCGGTTTTATGGGATGATTTTGTGCAACGATCTTTTGATGCCTTGAAAAAATCATTAACCTCTGATCCTTTATTGAGTCCACTTGATTATAGCAAATATTTCCTCTTATATCTTGCTGCAGCAGAATCAACCATTGGTAGTATGGTTCTGGTTCAGGAAAATGATGCCTTATGTGAGCACATAATTTACTATCAGAGCCGAGGCTTGGTAGGTCCTGAACTGTGCTATTCTCCAATCAAGAAATTAGCTTTGGTAGCTGTCAATTTTGTCTAGTAGCTTCGACATTATATTCTACTTCGAAAAACATTCTTCTTAGTAGCCATCAATCCATTTCAATTTTTTCTTAGTAGGCGAGTGATTGGGGGCAAATATAATATATGGATTATCATTTCGAAAGAATTTGATCTCGAATTCATGTCGTCTAAATCTAAGAAATATTTAGTATTTGTAGAGTTGATATCAAAGCTACCTTGCAAGGAAGAAATCATTCACGAGGAAAATTTTCCCGATGAACATCTATTTCTTATTTCCTCACAAGATCCTTGGTATGGAGATATCATTATATATCTCCATACTTCGAAGTTTCCACCCACATTTTCCAAGGAAGAGTATAGAAAATTGTGTCACCTCGCTAAGAATTATGTTATTATAGGTGATACCTTATATCGTCACAGGATTGATTCAATCCTTAGAAGTTGTTTAAACTTGGAAGAGGCTGAGTCGATGCTTAATGATTGCCACATTGGAGCTTGTGGTGGTCATCTATCTAGGCTTTCTACAACCCAAAAAAATTTGTGAGTAGGCTACTTTTGGCCTTCGATTTTCAAAGATTGTATTGAAGCAGTCAAGAGATGCCAACCTTGCCACGTCTATACTGGAAAATGCGCGCACATCCAGCTCTGCTTTTCCCTGTTATCATCGTTGACCCTTTCAAAAAGTGGGACATTTATTTTACTACTTGTAATTCACCTTCGGTAGGAAATCACAAGTATATCATTGTGGTCGTAGACTAATTTACTAAGTGCGCTGAGGCCATGCCTACTTTCAAGAATGACAGTGAAACAATGACCTTGTTTCTCTTGAATTAAGTTATTTCCCAGTTCGGTATTCCTAAAGAGATTGCCACTGACCATGGAAATCATTTCCAAAATCAACAAATGTCTGAATTGGCTCTCAAGTTGGGTTTCTAGCAAGAGCTCTCCATATTATCCTCGGGCCAATGGCAAGTTCGAGCCATGAACAAATCCCGTAAAATCATCCTGCAAAGGATTATTAAGAAAGTTATATCCAATTGGCACATCATGTTATATCTGGCACTTTGGGCATACTGACCGTCAGTTAAGACTGCCACTGGTTTTACTCCCTTTCAACTGGTTTATGGGTTGGAATCTATTTCTCCTATCGAATGTGAAATTCCTTCCCTTAAACTGGTTGTTGAACTTCTTCCTAAGACTTCTAGTCTCGAAGAACGCCTCGTTCATTTGGAGCATCTTGATGAGCAGCATCGAGATGCCACCACAATAAACGAAGCCCATAAAAAGAGGGTAAAATCTCAATATGATAAAGTTTTTCGTCCTATAAATTTTTCTGAAGGCGACCTTGTCTTGGTCTACGATCAAGACAAAGATCCCTTGGGGGCAAGCAAGTTTAATTCTATGTGGTATGCTCCCTTTATTGTCAAGCGAGTTTTGAAAAAGGGAGTTTATGAATTGATTGACTTTGAAGGAAACAAGTTGGCAGAGCCCAGAAATGGGCTCTACCTTAAGTAGTACTTTGCTTAGGCTTTGGTCGAGCATTTACTTGTTTGTATATATTATATGTTTGTACATATATATCTATCGGTTTTAATGATGTCGATATTTTTTAATCTACTTTGGTAGCTATTGATGGATGATTTGATATATCTAGGGTTCGTCGATGGTGCTAGTAGAAACACCCGGAACCTTGCTTCCGCGGCTTGGGTGATTTATTATCCATCTGGCCAATTGATGCTTTCGAGAGGAGTATGTATCAGTCCTGCTTCGAATAATATTGTCGAATATACTGTTGTCATTAATTTACTATCTGAAGCGATATCACTTGATATTGATTCATTAGTAGTCTATTTAGATTCACAATTGGTGGTACCTCAACTGAATAACATCTATCGGGTACGAGATCCCTATTTATATCGCTAATTTCTGAGAGTGCAATTATTGCAATGATCATTTGTTTACATCACATTTGTTCACATTCCATGATCAGAAAATGCCTTAGCAGATTCTATTGCTAATCAAGCATTGGACTGGCATATAAATCATTCATTAAATAAAAAACATAAAAAATAATTGAAATATCATCTGTATATATGATCATCATAAAATCGTATGTATATAGATAGAGTGTTTGTGTCCAAAAAAATATACAAAAATTGGGACAAAATGCCCTACAAAATTTGGGCTTATGCCCATCATCATGTCTAATCATGAAAATATTTGATCATCTATCTAACGATCTTGCTAAAGATGAGCAGCTAGAAAGTAAACGACGACATTAGCCACAAGCCGAAATAGTCACACCTAGTCCCATGGTACTCCTACCACGTGACGTTGCATCTCCTCTGGTAAGTCATATATGGCCATCATGGGTACCTGGTGATTCAATCTCACCAAGTTCCTCTGGACTTCCTGGAGAAATCTCTCAGCCTCAACTGCAGCCCCTTCGACATCTCTTCCACGACGCCTATGTTGAGGAAATCCATTAGGTCTCACTGGTCACACATCTGAAACATGATCAATAAATTTTGTAAGTGTCTTGTCTCATCAAAAAGATTTTTAGTTCATTTATATTGAAAATCCAAAAAATCTTAGAAATTTAAAAATTCAGAAATAATTTATACCTATGGCACCCCATTCTGCGTCTAGTGGCAACACTAGATCCAGATCTCCTTGGAAATCCATTCTGGCATAGGGGTAGTCGTCGACTACAATGACCTGTTGATCCCACCAAAGGAAAAACTCGTCATCAAAAGTCGTCCTAGGGACCTCACCACCCCTTAGGCATTTCATCAAGTCAGCCCATCTGCTTGTCCATAGATCTCTCAGGCTATTGATGGTAGATAATACCTAGGGACGAAGCCCATGTACTCTCTCAAAAAAGAACGAGCATAAGATAATGTCATATCCAAAATTCTTCGTTTGACCCTTCTGAATGGAAGTGAGTTGTTTCCTCATGTTGGTCAATAGAGGTGTACACTAATCAAAGACAGTAGTGAGGAAATCCACTGCTAGGCTCATGGACACACGTGAAGCCTAATATAGAGCAGCATAACCATTTATCCTGGCTATGGTAAATAGTAGTATTTTCAATGATAAAATCTCTACATACTTGATTGGAATCTGACTTCCAACCTTTTCGGGGTTGCCAATACAGTATGTATGGACGTAGTCTTCTACACTAAGACTACCTCTTGTCCTACCAGTTGAGTGCACTCTCTCCCCCCTTCAAGAAAGACCTGTAATGAAATAAATGTCTTCTACCTCGATCCTCAAGGGAATCTGATCAATCATGAGTGCATCATCTTCTGCACTCCAGTAGTGAATCAACAACTCAAGCAATCAAGTATTTGCCTTCATGTTTGGCATTTTGAAGAATTTTAACAAACCACAACCTCTCAAAGCATCTAAGGCATTTTGATCCTCCATCAATGTTTGAAATTTTTTACTCGCACACACGCATATTCGCTTTTTACACAGTCGCGTGTAGGTCCCTCGTATACACGGGTTACCTGTATCCAACCCGCGTGTACGTAGAGTTGAAAATTTTAACATAATTTTCTATAGTCAAAATTATGAAAAAAAATCTAGAAAGAATAAAAAATGATCAAAAGCATGATTAAAGGGTTACCTAGAATATTTGAAGCAATTTGAACAGTTGAATTTGACGAAGGAAGTTTGTTTGAGTTTTTCTCCACAACTCCTTGCTCAAAACATAAATGACAAAAATGTGAGCCCAAAAGTCCTTATATAGGTTGAAAAATGAAAATTATTTTTTCTAAAGTTGATTTTTATCTTATGGATTTTTTGACCTTTTGGCTTGGAGTGTCGGGAATGGGTTGTTTTTACAGGATATTTTGGAGACTTTTTTGAGAAATCGCTTCAGTCCCATGACTGCAGACCTGTCATGGAAGGTATCACTTTCTTACTGGCATATAGGTTAGGGAATATCACTTTCTATTGCATTTTGCATACTAGCCTCCATACTGTGATATTTTTTCCATAGGGTCGACCCCATCATATCTTGATTCACAAACCATTTTCACTCACCAACTTTTGAAATCATGACATGATGGTAGAACCAACCTTTACATGGGCATCTTAGTTAGAGCCCCGTTGACATATGTTGCCCATGCTGCTATATTGAGTAGGCTCGGGGGTCCTCTTTAGTCCCACCATGGCTTGTGCATTGGAGACTCATTCTCGTTCTTCTTCGTTATTTTCTAGCTTTATACCCTAGAGGCTCCTTTGTGTTGAGTTGTACTACTGCATTGCATATTGACTATTTGCGCCTTTTGGCCTTGGGCCGACTTCACTTGGACTCGTGTTTAAGCCACTTTTTGACCATGTCTTCTGTAAAATCAACCTTGCAATCACTTAGCCTCTACAACTTGATGCACCCTTTCACCCATGGAAATAACATTCCTTTGAGTGTCATTGACCAGTTTGACCACCTTGCATTGAGCATAGGAATGTTCCCCTCCCAGGAACTATAGCATATGCTTTTTCGACACTCGTTATTTCCACTGTATTATAGCATTCTTTTACTCTTTTTCAAGCTTCATAAAAATGAAAAAGAAAAAAATTATATATCCGAAAAAAGAGCGGGAACGGGACATTATTTCCATATTTGATGGTAGCTAGAGTCATTTGTGTCTCCCTTGAACAAAGCACTCAAAAAATAAGTCTTTCCTCCCTTGGGATGGGCTTTAGTTTGACTTAGGAGAGCCTTAACCTTGTTTTGAGTCAATACTCCTCTGATTGATTATCTCTTCCAATCATATGGAGAGTTTTCTTATGCCTCCTGCATGACAAACTTATACAAAGCTATCATATGTTGTCATGTAGTCACAGTTGAGTTGTGCTTTTTTTTAAGGGAAGTACACCTGATTCGACCTCTTTGTGGTGTCCCTTGACCTATTTTTCAGTCAGCCATCCCTAGTTGTCAGAGTCGTTTTCGTTATCACATCAGCGATTTGGTCCTTTACTCGTGCTAGTTTGAGAAGGTCTACATTGACTTCTTGCTGGTGGGTCTTTCTCTTATCGACTACGACAACTCTGAGGGCAGATCTAGAGTCGCACCCTGGCCCTATTTTCATTATTGATAGGTCACCTTGTTCTCAACATTGATCAGTATCATGGGTCTTTGACTGAGTGGTTTCCCTTGTGTTCGACATCAACTTTCATTATCACACATTGGGATTCGTCCAATGCCTTGGTTTCCATTTGACCCTATTGGTGGATTCCTCGCCTCTATGACATCTTTCATTATTCGTTGGTTCAGAGGGTTTCTATCGTGCACTAGCCACATCTCATGTACACCGAAAACATGCTTCTGTTGGGTTAATACATCTTTATTTATTTGATTCCTTCCACATTATTTGCCTATGGGTTACACTAGCACTATATTGATGAAGGATGCCTTAATGCCTTCCTTCTAGCGGATCTTTTCCCATCGACTCCAGATCATTGCTCCAGGAAAGAGATCTAGAGTCCATTTGGCAGTACCTTAGGGTTTGCAGTCATCAGTGGCAGACTCCTTCGCTATTGACAGTGGAAAAACATCATTGTCTCCTAATTTATAGATTCTTCCAAGTGTTCGACTATAACTAATTTATTCGCACTTGTTAGTTTGTACTGGGTACCTTGGTTCTCATCATCATTATCAGTGAGTAGCCTCGCGTTTTTTAACGGTATACATCAATGATCGTAATCAAATGATTTCTCACATGGTTGACTTCAGATCATTTATTCCCATTGTGTAGAAATGTACCACGGTGGTCGGTGAAGACCTCAGGTTTGCATCAACATTTCTTGGTTCACTTGTTAGTTTCTCTTGTTTCTACTAGTTGACACCATCCACCTTATATGTTGCAGTTCCTTACAACGACATCCTATATGTTGGCACCCGAGTTGCAGTATAGTACCATTTATTCCACCATTTGACTTGGTACTTTTTGGATTAGCTTTATGACTTCAGTGATCAGCTTCATACTTCAGCATCATTGGTCAGTTCTTTATATGTGATATTCAGACATGTACTTATTTGGATATGATCAGATGATCCATTATGTATTTTCAGTTCCTTTATACTTGTATGCATATTGGATCCGCTTTTGTACTTAACATGCAGACATGCTTTACTATCTCTGAGCATGGGTATGCCCGCCTCAGACAACAATTTCTTTCTAATCTCTTTCATTGGCTTGGTAGGATGAATTTTGGTGAACTCCTCCTCGGTCTTAGCATGATTCCTTTTATACACTTAATACATTTCGGTCGTCATGTACCCCTTCTGACCTCATATATTAGGGGGTGTATGTTATAGCACCATTTACCACTCTTGGTAAATATGATGCTCTGATTATGGCCTAGGGCAACCCTTCCTTTCTAGACTTGGTCCAAAACGAAAAAAACAATGTTTTATTTCCTATACGTTACTTTGCCTAATGATAAAAGCATGTACACGCTGGTTAGCATATACCCAACCCATGTACATGTGTTAAAATACTTAAAAATAATAAATTTCCTTAATTTCGGGCGGAGTTCACAAGTTTTACCTATTATTCACCTCCTTTAGCCTGTGGCTCAACTATTTTCGAACTGAAAAAAACTAATTTGGAGAATTATAAATAAACCTCCATGGGAAGGCCTTAAGGGAGAAGAGAGGAGATATTAATATTATAGTTGATTGATCCTTGATCGAGTCTGGTGAAATCCCTATGCTTCCTGCACTCCCCAAAGCTTTAGGAAACTCTTGTTTCCTCTTTTGAGATATCATTCATCCTTCTTGAGATATCCTTGTGTATGATGATGGAGGAATATTGTTGAGGCCGGGAAAGGACGGATCCAGAGGACAGTTCCACTTGGATCTAGAGGAAGACTCAGGTGGTAGTTTTCCACCTTTATTAGCTTACATCAACAAAGAAATGATGTTATGTTCATGATATTAATCATGTTTATGCATGATCTATATTGTGATTTGTTTATAAATCTTATATTAATGCATAATTGTTCATTCGTTTATATGATCTAACGTATATATCATGAATATGCTTTACGTTTCTACTATTGTATATGCTTTTCTTGAATAATTTACAGGTTTCAAAGGCATCGGGAGAAGCAGACAATTTGCACCCTGCGGGATCTACCCAAACGTAGGACCTCTGGGTAAGGACACTTCTTCCTAGTTCAGTAGAATAAGCATTTAGATTGTTTCTCTGAGCATTTCTTGCTGCTATTTTCCCTCTACTCTGTTGGGGTTTTCAACCCAAGACCATAGGGTGTTCTCACCCACAACAGTTGTTTTTATCTCTATGTCTCTCCTTCTTCTTCTCTTTCTCTTCCCCCTCCATCTCTCCTTCTATCACCCTCTCCCTCCCTCTCTCTTTCTCCCCCTGACCATCTATATCTATATCTCCCTCCACCTCTCCTCTATCTATCTATCTCACCCCTCCAAACACACACACACACTCTCTCTCTCTCCATATCTATATCTCTCCCTCCCTCTCTCTATCTCTCTCTTGTTCACTCTCCCCTCCCATCTATATCTTTATCTCCCTTTGTCTCTCCTTCTTTATCTCTCTATCTCATTCCCCAAACATACATTCTCCCCCTCCATATCTCTCTCTCTCTCTCTCTCTCTCTCTCTCTCTCTCTCTCTCTCTCTCTCTCTCTCTCTCTCTCCCCGTTCTCTTACTCTACCTCTCTCTCCTTCTCTCTTCCCTCTCGCTCTCTGATGAGCCTCAATATTGCAACAAGAATGTTGCAACTCCCAAGGCTACCGACTTTTAATTATCAACCTCAGGGTTCGTACAAACTTAGGAGGTGTCGGCACTATATGTGCTGCATACAATGTGTCCTTCCTTTGTTGTCACGATCTAATGGAGTGCATGTACTAAAGTCAAATCCTAAACTAATTGCAAAAAATGAAATGTTTGAAATATAACCTTAACCTATTGCAAGAAAGAAAAGACAAGAAAAGAGACAGAAATTCAATGCTAAATCACACCATTTACTAATTAACTGCCAAGAAACTATACTTTGCAATAATGCTAAATTAGCATGAACCAAATGCTACTATCTAGGCATGGAAGTAAGAAGCATCAAACATCACTAATGTGCAAGTAAAGAGACTGAAACAAATATGTTTTTGTCTTTTCATGCAAAATCAAGTATGCAAACTAATTTCTTTTGGTGATGTGATAGGTGAATTAAGGATGTTGGAGGTTGGATGAAAGGGTTAGGAGATGTTTGGATGGTGTGGGAGACCCTTGGGAGGCTTTTGGTGATTTCTTAGAGGTTTTCCATCAATTCAGCCTCAAAATAGGCCATTTCAGGAAAACCTACAGTATGTACTAAAAACCTACACGATGATCCTGTAGGAATTACAGTGAACCTACAGGATACAACCGAGAAAAAAATGTGAGGTGTTGGAGGTGATGGAAGGCTTAGGAAAGGTGTGTGATGGGTGGAATGGAGCGGAAAAATTCCTACGATCACTCAGAACTCAAAACCAAAGTCGGAAGATGGATGGATTCGCTAAAAAAGGTTGGAGAAATTTCTTTGTGAAATGATGAAATTGGTGAGGGTTTAATGACCAAGAAAATCAAATCCAAATTGGATGACACAAATTTTTTTATTAACTAGGATGCCTTAGGTCCCTATTCCGAGTGGAATCACTAAAAAATACCTATGTTAACCCATACAAAAAAAAATTAAAAAAATTAAAACATTATTAGTCGAAAATATAGAAATTTGAGAACTAGTGAGCTAGTAAATCTAAGAAATGCCTAACCAAATCAAGTGAAAATGAAATGGGGTAATTTTTGTTATGAACTAGAATGTTTTTTTGATCTAATGCAAGTGGAATCAATTCGATTGAAGCTTGTTAGGATGCTCTAAAAAAAATAGAAAAATTTATTGTTTGTTGCTAAAAAGGAGGTCCAACAATCTAGATTTGGGAGTTAGAAGACTAATCCACGAAACTCAATGATTATTATGAACTTCCAAAGCTTTTCCAAGGATGAAATAATGCTTTCGATCCTACAAAAGAACTTACATCAACCATTTAACTCAATCCGACAACAAGAAATCATTAATACTAAATGTAGAAATAGAAAGAAATAAAAACTAGAGATGCATGTGAATAAGCAATGAAAAGAAGGAAAGAAAATGATACAAAAGGGCTCTGAAGTTCCTGGAATGGCCAAGCCCAAAGAACCTCAAAGACCTATGGAGAAGAATAAGATTTAGAAGTCGAACGTGACATCAATCATTATTTTCATCAATAGAATTACATCCTTGCAAGAAAATACAATGGAGCTGCAAAAATACAAGCTCTCTCCACAATAACACTAATGAAAAAAACCCAAAGGAAAATTCGACTTGGTACTTATAAAAAATGATTAGGAATCATTCCCCATGAATGGAGGAAGCTTTCCCCACCAAAATCCCTTGATTAGTGGATATAGCCCCCAATACTAGGAATTTGCATTAAATGGCAGGGAACACATTCCTAGATTTTCTCAATCATTCCCTAGAGGCAAATTCGACTTGTTACTTATAAAAAATTATTAAGAATCATTCCCCATGAATGGAGGAAGCTTTCCCATTGATTAATGGATCTGCTCCCTTGATTAGTGGAACACATTCCTATATTTTCTCAATCATTGGACTTCCACAATTTATGTCATAATTCCATAATATCTTGTTGGCATATTATTTATTATTGATCCTCCAGTAGTAGGGAAGAAGTCCCTAAATTATCTCCTCCTCCAACTCTTCATAATCTGCCCAATATTCTCATAATATTCCACAAAAAAAAAATAGTAGGCACAAATATTCAATTATTCATAAACCTTCCTAATGAATATATTAAAGTTAAAAATAAATTATCTAATGCAAAAATAGAGATTTAATGTGTTGAAGGATGGTCATAGGCTTTAATTTATGTTTTAAATTAGAGGTATGGGCCTTAATTTATGTCTAATTTAGAGGCCCATCACTCTCCTCTCTCCCTTAGTCTCTCTCCATCTATCCCTTCTCACTCCCTTTCTCTCTTTCTCCACCTTTCTCTCTCTATACCTTTCTTCTTCCCTCCCTCTCTCTCCCCCTCCAACTCCATCTCTCCCTCCCTCACTCTCTCCTTCACTCTTTCAAGTATTCTCTCTCTTCCTTCCTCTCTCTTCCTTCCTCTCTCTCCCTTTCTCTCCTGCCTCCCTCCATCTCACCCTTTCATCACTCACTCTCTCTCTCTCTCCTTCAACTCTATCATTGTCTCCCTCTCACTCTCCTTCTCTATCTATCCCTCTCTCCCGCCTTCATCTTTGTGTATCCCTCTCTCTCTCTCTCTTTCCAATTCTCCACTCCCTATCTCTCTCTATGTATTTGTTCTCTCCTCCCTCTCCGCCCCTTCTCCCCTCCCTCCAACTCCGTCTCTCTCTCTCCCTCTCTCTCTCTCCTTCTCTCCTCTCTCCCTCACTCTCTTTCCATCTCTCCACTCCCTATCTCTCTCTATGTCTTTGTTCTTTCCTCCCTCTCCACTCCCGCTCCCCCCCCCCCCCCCTCCAACTCTGTCTCTCTCTCCCTCTCCTCTCCTTCTCTCTCTGACCCTACCTCTTCTCCCACCTCCTTCTCTCTCTCTCTCTAACTCCTTCTCCTCCCCCTTGAGTTTTGTCACTTCCTTCCTCCTCGAGTTTTGTTACTATCTCCCTCCCCCTCTCCTTCTCTCCCCCCCCCTCCATCCACATGAACGAGAATTGTCACTCTACGTAATCAATAATATATGTAGGGTCTAATATTGTACTACTTATAATGGAGATGATTATTATTAGAATATATTAGAATAATTATAATCAATATTATTGATTATTATAACAATAATAATATATAAAGAAATAACATGTTAAAGAAAAATAATATGTTATCAAACCAATTTCTGATAGATTTGTGCCTTACATTTTACATTTTACATTATATTTATAATTTATTTTTTTATTGGTGTGGTCCATGATATTGTAACAAACATATTTACAAGTTAATAATACCATGAAACCTATTTACAAGTTAATAATATCATGATGAAGTGTTGGTGAATATCCATGGTTAATAATCTGGTATATTCTAAGTTTATTGTAAGTATGGGTGAATACCCATGGTTAAGAATGTTGTGATATTGCAAGTATAAAAGTTAGGTGCTTATTAATTAAATTTAAGTATAGATCAATATTAATTAAATTAAATATAGATCAATATTATTTTTGGATTGATCAATACAAATTATAATGTTTAACTTTGAAAAATAAATATTTATTCCTCAACATTATTTAAAAAACTATTTTTTTCAAATATTTGATTGCACAATATAATTCCATGTGGATAACTACATTATATATTTTATGTGATAATTTATGGATATGATTGTAATATTTATGGTTGTAGAAAAAACATCCAAAAATAAATTCCTTGGAAATAGCTCATATTTACTATAGGAATAAGATGTAAATAAATTTATTGTAGATGTGTAGACTTACATTACTACCTACCAATTTTATGCAAATTTACTTATCCTCTTCACATCTCGATTTATTTGATCTGCAAAAGAAAGACTATAGGATGATATTCCAATGGACCACTATTAATTTAGCATTGACCAACTTAAGTTATAATTATTTATGCAATTTTTCTAACTTGAGTTGGCCTATGCAGAATAAAACTACAATATAACAAATTTAATTTAATTGTTTACACTGGTTTACTAACACTACAACATCTATCCTAGATTTCATTATTTTTTAATTGAGTTTATTATGATCCTATAATCTAGGAATCAAAGTGTGTTTGACTCTTACTATTCATCTAGGAGGTATGCAGGCATTGGGAAAACTACTTCAAGAGTTATACACCATCACACAGATATTTAAAGCCTACCTATTTGATCCATTTTTCCAAAGGAGGTGTGCAAACATACAGAGCATGGAGGGCTACTTGGACTTGCTATGAATTTGCTGCGAAATTGATTGTTTTTGTCATCATTGTCAAAAGTTGTTTCCGACTAAATGAATCTGAATTTTGGAAACCTGAAAGAGGTTTTATCCAAGCACAGGCCAAAGAATAAAAAGCTCCTTCAGATTCTATACAGGTGTCATATATTGGAAGAGTCAAATGCATCTTTACAGTGTATTGTTCAGGTTTTGGTATTTCCTGTTTTAGTTATTATGTTTGGGTGTAGATTATGAGGATATGGATAGGAATTTTTGGAACCTAAGAGAGGTTTCTCTCAAGGCCACTCTTATCTACAAAAACCTCTCTCAGTTTTGCAACATTGGTCCGTATTTAGGATATATGAGCTAGTTTTGGACCCCTATTTTTCCATAAATTCATTCCCTATTTCGTAGTAAACCTGCTACACAAACATATGAGTTAATTATTTTGAGAAATTTCGAATTTTGGAGCTTCTAGAAGTCATTTTAGTTATTGGATAAGTGTAGATAAGTTTAAATTCATGTAATTTTAAGTTCAAAGCCATGTGTCGATAAGGTCCAACTTGGTTGATGTTTCTAAAGTGTATTTGTCTTGATATAGCAGTTTCTGCATTTTCTGCATACCAAGTAAAGATGCATTACATCTGGACCATTCAACTTTTATGAAGTGAATTCAACCACCTAGAGTGGTAATTTGAATTCCTAGTTGTATATAATTATTTAAAGACAAAGAAAATGGGTTGATTGGTCATATTAGAGAGGAAAGAACACTGTGCATATTATAATTTTTTATGATTTTTAATGAAATTGGTGGATCATAAGTACCTGGTTAAATCTCTTCAGAGATTCATGTGGTTCAACTCTCTTATGTGAGTGTTTCCTATATTGTGTGTGTTATATTTCTTCCTATGATGTTTAAATGAAAAACTTGTTTCAGAATTCATCTTTTTAATGGTGCTTTGTTGCAGTCATATAGACATTCCATATGTTTTTATGCCATAATCATTTTAAGATTCATCCATTGTTTGATGCCTTGAGATGATTATCTACTTTCTTTATTCTTCTCACATCTACAACTATTAATTGGCATAAAGAAGTATTTCTATCTTGCCTCTGAACAACTTTTCTCAATTCACTGAGCACCCACCATGTCATTGATCTCAATTTTTACTAACTCCATGCCCAATGGGTTTTCTTTTGTCCTGCCACCACACCTATAAACTTTGCTATTTTTCAAAGATCTAGCCATTGTTCTTATTTGAAACCAGTCTTTAGTTACTGAGTTGAAAGAGAAAGCCCTCTCTAGGGTTGGAAGAGTTAGTTTCCAATTCCACAAGTGATTTGTGGTTACCTTTGGGTTTCCTTCCTACAGCCAAAGGAAATTAGAAAGTGCTAACTGAGTTAGCACATAAATGTTGAATGTTTAAAAATAGTTACACTACTACAACATTGCCTCCATGCTCAGTTGTCGAGACTCAATTAAAAAAAAAAAATATATATATAATATATATATATATATATATATATATATATATATATATATATATATATATATATATAAACATTAAACACGAGTTTTAACTATAGAGATTTACCTTTACTTTATCAAAAAAAAAATTAATCTATAAATAAATTGTATTACCATAGACTAATACTATAGCTTACTTAACATCACATACCTACATGTTTGGAAAACCATCACTAGTGCATTACATATGATACATGTACATATTAATTAAAATAACATTAACAAAATAAAACTCTATTTTAACTACCAATCTTTATCATCCACATAATAATTATTAATAATTAAATATAAAAAATTAATATTTATGTTCTCCATTTCTTGAATTTCGCTCTATGTAAAGTCTCCCTGTCCCTTATTTCGCAATACTCTTTGTTACAAACGATAGCGCGGAAGAACAATTCCCAAAACAATTCATTTGGAACACTATAGCCCTCCCTTCTGCCTTTGATTTCTTATGGCAACATGATGTGAAGTGAAAATACTTCAAGCTTAATGGATGGCAACATGATGTGAAGTGTTCATTATGAGAATTGAGAATGAGAGAAATAATTAGAAGTGTAACAGATAGCCTACAATTGAATCCAATAATGGGATTTTGAAATTAATATCACCATTTTATTTCCAAAGCGTTGCGATGGATTTAGAGAGGGTTCTGTTGATGAAGTTATCGAGCGTTTTGCAGAAGTATTACAGATGGATGCAGTGATGAGATTTAGTGAGGGTTTTGTTGATGAAGTTACTGTTGGGATTAGTAATTTAGGTTGGCCTTAATCACGATACTTTGAGTTGGCAACCGATATGATTCGTTGCATATTTGGCACTGATAGATATTTGGGGCTCAAAATAAAACCCTGCGGGACATGTGATTACTTATATAATTCCAGAACTGCAGTGGCCGTGTGCACTGCATTTGAGAAATACTGCGGTCCATACAGGACTCTAGGTCTAAAAATGCCGGCTTAAGCAAGTACGGCCCACTGAAACAGATAATCTGGTATCAAAAATTTCCAAACAAATCTGCGGCCATAATATGCTATTCTGTTCACCCAAATTCCGCCGCCTGCTATAAATAATAATAGACGTTTGGAAGAATTGGGCTGTTCTCAGAATTCGCATGTCATACAGAGTAACCGATTTGACTCATCATACATCACATCTGTAAATGCGGAAAGGGCAAGGCTTTTGCAGAGCGAACAGAACCCGATGCTTTCTTCATATAGAAAGCAAAGCAAGCTTCTCATTGTCATGTTGTCTTTTAATAGGACCTGTCAACTCATGGCAACTGGCACTCACACATTCCATGGCGCCTTTTTGGGTGGGGAACCCTGCAGACGCCCCTGTTGTTTTTGCTTTCTGTCTCTTTTTCGGTTGAAGAACAATTTTGTAGACGATCTTTTTATTTGCAGATTCCCCTGTTTTTTTTGCTTTTTGGCTCTTTTTCCGTTGGGGAACAGTTTTGTGGACGATCTTTTTATTTGATGAGTTGATTTGTTGGGGAGCAGTTCTGTGGGCGATCTTCTCTTTTGATGAGCTAATCTGTATGAGCTGATGATATAAATCCATAGAAATGTAACTTTCTCTATTATTAGAATGAAAGTCTGTTTTTTTGCCTGAAAAAAACTGGCCCTAACACAGGCACCCGTTTCTCGACTTTTTTTTTTTTTCTCAGCCCATCACCAAACGTACCAACCAAGCTTCTTCTGTTCCCAAATTCCCGCTATTTGTAACAGGCAAGCATTCCAGAATTGATCCAGGGAAGCTGCAACTCTCCTTTCTCACAGGTATTGGGTTTCCCATTCAATGTTTTTCAGGGCATGTATTTTCTGTGCCCATCCCATAACACGTTTAACGTTTTCTTTCGCAGGAAACAAATTGCAGTTTTTTACCAAAACCTGGATTGCGGAGAAATGGCGGTTTTAAGGTGCAATGTTTCGTATGCCTCCGTCTTTCTTGAAGTGATACTCTGAAATATATTGTTTGAGATGGATAGCTTTTGCAATTTTGTCAAATTGTTTTGAAAGTTTGGTGTTCAGATTTACGAATTTTAGTAATGGTGTTCAAATTTATGGATTTATTTTTTGGGTTGATTATCCTGATTTCACTCCCTCGAATCCATGGAAAATTTCTGATAGCCCCTTCAGACTAAAACAGGTTTAGTTTTTAGTGTGTTACTTTTTTATAAACAATGCTAGAGGATAAGTCTATTGTAGATTTTGAAAATGTGATGGACAAGTTTGGACTTGTTTTAAGTACGGTTGGTTAGATTTTCAAAATATTTCAAAAATTACAATATATTTAAAGAAAGTTGGGAAAATTGATTTCACTAGTGTCTAGATTTTTATAATATTACAAATAAGTGTAGAAAGGCAGAGTTATGGGACTAGAAGACCACTCAAACTCTTTTTGGGCTTCTAGTGATTCCGGTGATTCTCTATTGTTGTGAATTGTGGGCTAGCAGTGCCTCCGAGATGCAGTGGAGACAAATTGAGAAAATTCAGAAGCGTTTGATTACAAACAAATTTAAGATTAAAAGTGCAGTGCCTTATGATATCTTCTTAAGTGAAACAGGGACTGCTCCTATTGAAGCAATTGCTATGGTGCGAGCCATAAGGTATTTAAAAAAAAAAATTGATCAAATGGAAGAGGGTAGATGGTCTAAGGTTGTCTTTAATGATAGATTTTGCAAGAGCAAAAAAACTTGGATGCAGCAAAATAACAAATGGTTTAGTAAATGGGGTATTTGCTTGAACGCTTGTCCCATAAACAACAAAGAGATAAAAGTTTTTGTTAAGGAAAAGTTCCGGAAACGTACTTGGGATAAGGAGCTAGGAAGAAAGAAAAATTACTATATTGAAGTGTTTAATCCCACTCATAATCATCAACCAAAAGCATACATAGAGACCAATATCTCTTGGAGAGCCAAAATTTTTATTGCTAGTTAAGAACTAATTCTCATCAACTCCTTTGAGAAACAGGCGCTGGAAAAGGCTAAAGGAACTGTGGGAGGAAAGGGTATGCATATTTTGTTCTTCCGGAAAGTGAAAACAGAAAAACATTTCATTTTAGAACGTGAGGCCTTCAAAGACAATAAGGAAAGTTATGCAGATATGCGGACATCTAGCTCTTGGGATAATCTATTTAGTGAGGGGTTTGTCAAGAAGTTGGGAGAATTTATTGTGAAGCTTCACAGAAAAAAGGGCCGAATACATCAAGCAGATGAATAAGCAATATGTCCCATAGCATTTATTGTGAAGCTTCACATAAAAAGTGCCGAATACATCAAGTAAATGAAGAAGCAATTAGTCCCATAGGCTATCTTTAGCCTCATGGACGTTAAACTAATTTCTTTCTTTCTTGAAGAAATGGTAAATAAATATTGAATTGCAATGGATGAAAAAACTTTGTATAGTGATAAAAGAAATGGTAGATAAATATTGAGTAGATATATTTTATATATTAGTTTTTGTTTTATAAGCATTTTATTGAATGTACAATCTTCCCATT
>APFE031332748.1:6875-25881 GCA_000404065.3 Pinus taeda
CTTTTAATTTTGAATCTACTGCAATTTGAATGTACTAAAATGGACTTCGGATGAAGAAGTTATTGCAGGAAGAAGTTTGCCATGGTCCTTTGAAAAGGAGGAAAATTCTTATAAAAATGGGCTTAAGACCTTATATGGGAAGATCGCATCGGAAGGGTTAATATTAGCCTTCTGCACTAAAAACCTTTGTCAAGCACTAAACCCTTATAAAGCACATTCCACATTGAAATTCGGATAAAGCACGTGGGAAATAGTGGCCAGACGAACCCGAAACCATTTATGGAAAATAGACTAAACCTTTTGAGTTTTAGAAGAAGGGAAATAAGTGGTATTTTGGTGGGTTTCGAGTAGTAAGCGGTATTGGATGGGCTCCACCAGATTCCATACATTGACTAATGTGTGGCACGATGGAGAAGAGAGGAAACTTCTTTTTCAGGTGGTTAATCCCTGTGTAAGTTATGCACCCAAAATGGACTATCAGTCGTCGGATTAAAGTTCATGGATCAATAGTCGGGATCTAAACAACAGATTAGTGGATCAGCGATTGGCATGACCAAAGGAAAGAACCCTCGGACCATTACTATTGCGATATACCTATAGCGATATGTGATATCGACTGTTTGATCAAGGATTCAAATCAATGGTACAGATCTAGTCGATGATTAGGAGATCAGAAAATCCTTGATACCAAAGGGTCATTACTAATGTGATATGCCGATAGCGATATGTGATATCAACCATCCAGTTGAGGAGCAAGATCAACGGCCCAGATTTGATCAACGATCAGCGATCAGTGATCCCCGACACAAAGGCCAATGCACCATGCAATTTGCGATAGTGATATGCAGATAGAAGGTGGACCCAATAAGAATTATGGACGTAATTTCATAAGTTTTGAAATCTGGATTTTCAGATTTTCTGTGTATTATCTGAGTATTGGGTTTTTTTACCATTACACCATGCGATGTGATTTGTGATAGAATGGAAGACCCGATGGGTTTATCAATGTGATTGAATGCATTTTGAAGTTTGATAAAATGGTCAATCATGTTTTTTCGACAGTTTTCCTATGTATTGCGTTATGTGGCCATTTCTGTAGGAGGAAGGCCGAATGGTTGGGCTTCCTCTGCTCGCTGATTCATTAAATTAGGAAACTAATTATTTTGTGGAAATAGTCAAGTTCTTCAATTATGGAGGACTATAACTGATGCATGATAAAAAAACACTGAGAGTGCGATTGACCATGGAGCTAGAGGACTGAAAAAGGTCGCTGGAAGATTGCTGAGAGTCGCTTGGAGGTCAAGCGAACTACAGAGGCACGCAGAGGTTGGGAGAAGCTCAGAGAGATGAAAATCTAGAGCCAAAGCTAGAGCCAAAGAGCTAGAGCCAAAGCCAGATCCAGAGCTAGAGAGCCAAAGCCAAGAATGAGAGCTAGAGCTAGAGCCAGAGCCAAAGAGCCCACGTCAGACTTCTAAGAGCCATGGAGTCATAGTGAAGTTACAGAACAACAAAGGGTCAAAATTATCAAGTTGCTACTGGTGTTCAGAGTGTGTAGAAGATAGAAGAAGACATTCTAGAGACAGTGAGAGACTTTTGAGGGAGTTGGTGTAAGCTAGAGCAAGATCACTCAAAGCACTAACTGAAGGAGTCAAGTCTAGAGAAGCCTAGATCTATCTGAAGAGTGAGGACAGCTAGTGGGATAAGATGGTATTCTAAACCCATAGTTTCAGTTGTAAACCAATGGAGTTGAGCGTGGAGCTTGTAAAAAGAATTTATGCCATAATCCCAGAGAGCCTAGTTGAGTTGGCTAGAGCTCAAGGAGATGTAGCCCAAGATATCAAGGTGAACTCCATATTATATTGTTGTTATGTGTGATTGCTTATTACTGCATTGTATTTGCTGCTTTATTTGTTGTTATATGTTTCATATTAGTTTAAGCAAATCAACTTAAAGCACATAAACAATGTAAAATAGACACAAGAATACACCTATTTTCGAGCACTTTTTTAATTCCGCAATTGGTTAATCATAAGGTCCTGGAAATATTTAAGCTTTGGAAGTGGGAGAGGTTCTTGTAAGCTAACAAGAAGCCTTTAGTGCCCCATTTTCAGATTAATCCCCAAACTAAGCCTTCCTCCATAGTTTGCACTAGGACGCCTGAAACTTCCTTGTAGCATCTTGGCCTTTAGAAGTCTTAAAATGCTTCTTCAAATCCCTGTAATGGATTCAGAGGCCTCCAATTAGCCTAGCTAGCCTCTTTTTTTACTCTCTCTCTCTCCCTCTGCCTCTGGTCGAGAACTGCTCCTGGGGTGCATTTAATAAATATCCCCTAGGGATACTCCACCAAATTTGGTGAACTGCACCTAACTCCAGTTAAACTTAGCATATCCACCTAAGTTAGCTGCTCTGCCATGCTAACCATTGGAGGTGAGCCATTACAATAACTATTGGGCATGCATATGCTAGCGATATAACCTCGCTAGTTAGACTAATCTTGTGGTCGTATTAACTTCAACCACATATATATTGTTTTAAACCGGTGGTTATGTTGGCATTGCCACCTAATACCACTTTGATGAAGCAATGCTGCATCTTTACACAATTCGTGCATGAACCTATGAGTCATGGGCCCACATATACATCATAAACATTTCAAATAGTGGAATCTCCATCGTCGATCTATCCTGCTCGATCCAACAAATATCGTGTTGTTCGCTCACCAACTAACCTAGACGATCTCCACTATCGATGTGACCCATCCAATCGAATGACTATCATGCAATATCGCGTGAAATCTTGCTCGATTGATATCAGGTCGAGAGCGTGTGAGAAAAGTGGTTTTCTCATTCTACGTGTTGTCTGCTAAGGTTAATCGCATGAATCTTAGAAATACCATTTCCAGCCTTAAGGGAACGCGAGAACCCATTTCCCACTTTCTGAATACCACCCACGTGCTCAATACATAACTTAAAGAATAATGGTTAAGGAAAGGTTCAATGCTTAATCTTGGTCAAAAATCCAAGTATTGCAATTTACTGAACTTTTAATTGTGATAACACCTCCATACGGTATCGGTTTTTCGAACCATTCGTAGCACCAAAATCAAGAAGATGAGATCTATCTGGTTGCTAAAGTTCGACACTATTTGAAACACTTTGACATTTAAGCTATCATTTAGGTCATGGATCAATATCTAATCACCTGATTGGATGGACAACCTCAAAATTCTGAAGGCTAAGTTAAGAAGTTGCAAAGTAGACAAATCAGGGAATGAGGGAAACAAGAAAAAGTGAACATGATGATCTTGCAAAGTCTATTAGACTTACAAAGGAAAAATTAATGTGAGTGTGGTGTTATTTACCTCATAAAACAAAAACCTATGAAAATCCTAACTATGATGCAGAGCTATGGGTTTGAAGCTAATAGAGCTGAAGACAACAAATCAAAAAGGCGTAGGAAAGCTAGTGAGGATACTGTGAGAGGAGAAACTCCATGGAACAATCTAGAGAGGAGGGCATACAACACTAATCAGGATTCAAGGATGGAAGCTTGAAGACTTTGTTGATAATGAAGGAGTGAAAAAATATTAATGCCAAAGGAATTTAAGAAAGAGAATACCCCCACATTCGGTAGAGCGAATATGAAACATGAAGATGCAGATGTCTGGTTACATGGGATGAAGAAATATTTCAAAGTGCATGACTGTTTTTAGAACATGAAGGCCATGGTAGCAATTTTCAACTTAAAAGGAAAGGTTGATATATGGTGGGAGGACTTAAGAAATGTTAAGAACATTAGAGAAAAGGAGCTATCATGGAATGATTTTGAAAATTATTTTCGAGAGAAAAATATTTCAAAAAGGTATTTTGATGGCAAGGTTAATAAATTTCATGAGCTCAAGTTGGGACAACTTACTGTCGATAAGTACACAAACAAAAGTTTAGAACTACTGAGGTATGTACCTTACATCAAGGATGAAAAGTTAAAGATTCAAAGGTACCTTAGGAGGTTACCTCGAGCATTAGAAGACAAGATCAAGTTTGTTGAACCCAAAAAAATAGATGATAGTATCCATAAAACCAATTATTATTATAAAAAATTCAAACATAAGACTAAGAATCATATTCATTGGAAGAATAAATATTAAACCAATTTCAAGGGAAAGGATCAAAACCCTCCAGAAATAAGAAAATAGGGAAAAGAGGAAAATTCACAAATCTTGCAAAAGGTAAATTCCAATGGACATATCCCACTGACATAGAGAAATCCTCTATACTAGTTAGAGAAGAAGTTGAGGGGTACAAGAAACTTCAATGTTGGAACTATTAGCCTTGTCGGCGTGTGGACCAAAATGGATCCAAAACACTCCCAAAGTCTTCAAAATTTTCTTAATGATCATTCAAAGAGCAAAACAATTGCATGCCAGGAGCCCTTGGAAGGGCGGAAAAGCATTATCGGGAGGCAAAAACCAGAGAAAATAGTTAAAAACCAAGTATCGAAGACATACACAGTTAAACACATAGTACCTGTCAGACCTCGCCAATCAACAGTCCAGATCTGATCGACGGGTTGCAATCGGCGGAGGCAATCAACGGGTATCGATGCAGACAGTATGGAACTTGCGACAATGATCAGTGATGCAATGTGGATTGTTGATCAAGCATGTAGATCGATGGCCCATATCACGTCGCAAGATCGCTATTAGAGATTAACAAGGAGCGCTAGCAATGGCCCGGGGCATGAGCAATATGTGATTGCGATCAAATTGAATCGCTATATCACATTGGAGAAACATTATGGAGTAGGTCCTTTACACATATATGTGTGCAACCCGATGAATCGAACCTGACGGTGTTCTAAATAATATTTCATAAGATTTGAAATCTGCCAAAAGACATTTTCATACGTATTTTGTATATTTTCATTATTTAACAAAATATAAAGGGAACCTTGGAGCAACACTGACGCGATAAGACCCAGACCCAAAATGGTTTGGGAATGAAAATATATAATATTTTCAAGTCCTCCAAAGCCGATTTTTCATGTATTTCTAGTGTTTTTAATGTTTTCCAAAATATAAGGGGAAGCAAGGGAACAGGCCACTAGCGACTTCTTATAGTGACCCAGAGGGTGGACTCGATAGAGGAGTAGGCCATATTTGAGGACTTTTGAAGTCTGAAATGAACAGAGATGGGTAGGATTTTACAATGTTGCAGTGTTTTCTGTATAAAAAAGAAAAAATTCATGTTTATCATTTGAAAGAATTTCAAAAGGCACGCAAACCCATACCGTCACCTAATAGAGGCCGGGAGACAGAGACTATGAGACAAAAGGCTAGAAGGGGAAAGGTGATAGTGCAGCTCATCCAAACAAACAAACAATCATGGAGCATTGCTTCCATGACCTAGCTCCTAGACAGTGCAGCAAACTACCATAATGTAGTTACTCTGCTGTCAGAAGAAGAAACCTTTGAGCCCATGCTTGCCTAGTCAGGGCATCAAATAGTTAGAAAGAGGATATATTAAGACACTTCGAGCCTTTTAGAGCTCAGGAGCATTGTAAAAGGCCTATAAATGGCTGAAACTTAAATGTATGTAGGGGTTCAACTTCTCAAGACTATGGATACTTTGCTACTCAAGCTTCTCATCTTCATTCTAGCAATATAAGCTTCTTTTGATGTTATATGTTCAATTTCCATTTTCTCTTTTGTTCTAAGCTTGCAGATGAACAGGTTGTTCATGTTCCTTCTATGTCTAATGCCAAATAACTGTCATCTTATCTCTATGTTGATGAATTAGATTTGCAAGCTTCATTTACTTCCTGTAGCTAGCCATTCATATGTGTTTATATATGCATCTGTTGGTACAGTCAGTATTCTCCATCCATCCATTGAATCTACAAAGTATTGAGCATTAATGGTCTAAAGCCTTGTAAAGCTGAGGGTGTTCATGCATCTCTTGAGTAAAAACAGACTTGAAAGAGTTATCTAGCTTGATCAAAACCTTCATCTATTCCAATAGTTCCAAGAACAATATTGAAGATTATATGTTACCAGGCATCTCTGAGCTACAACCTAGGAGAGCTTCCTGGAGTGATAACATAATTGGCACCATTGCCAAGGAGAGGAGACTGAAGCTCAGCTTCTCTGGGAGATGACATAGATCCATCTTTGATGATAGACAAAGTCTGGACACTTTTTTGGTTGTAATCATCTATCTAGCAACTCTACTAAAGGAAGAACCTCTTGGTGACTCCACTTCATAGTTTTGGCTCAGTTTGTGAGGCACACTCAGAGAAATCCTCAGAAGCCACAAGCTGACCCAGTATATGATCCTAAAAAAATTATCAAATAAAGAAAGGTATTGCAGAAAGGAGCATCAAGTTCAGGTAAATCTAAACAATATTCTATATCTCTTCAATAAAATCATACAATAGAACAAATACATGTTGAGAGTATAGCATCTAATACTGGCAGTGAAGAAAAACTCTTAGAGATTCATAAAGCTCCTTATTCTTTAGGTTCTCCTTTTGTTGTAAGCCCAAAGGAAACCTCACATCCTATCCATCATACAGCTTTAGTCTTATCAGTCACTCCTCATCCCTCTATCATTCAGACTACCTATACCCTTATAGCCACCACAGTTATGGCAGGACCACAAGCAATTACCAAAATGGAAAGAATCATAGCTGCTAGATATGGACCTCTAGTATTGCCCACTCCTTTGAATGCCATGCCTACTGGAGAATATTAGAAATATAGGCCTAAGTTCACTGAGACTGAAGGTGTTATAGCTGAGGAACATCTTGAGTCATTCTATAGCTACGCTGATAACCTGGACATTAGTGAAGATGTTGTGTGGATGAGAGTCTTTGTCTAAAGCCTAGATGGAGAGGCTAGAAAATGGTTCAAAGAATTGGCCCCAAGATTATAATAGATATTGAGGCTTTAGATGATGCATTCCTAAAGCATTGGAGGGATAAGAAGTATCTACTCTACTACCACACCAAGTTTGGCAACTTAAAGAGGGAAAATCGTGAGTTGCTGTCTGATTTTAATAAGAGGTTTAACTGCATGTACAGCAAGATAGCAGCTAAAGTAAAACCCACCACTACCTCTGCTAAACTCACCTATGCCAATGCTTTTGATTCTGGCTTCTACCTCTTGTTGAGGGGGAGGTGATGAGCTACTTTTGCTGATATGTAGGATGCAGCCTTGGAAGTAGAATCAAACATCATGGTTACGGAGAAGCTCAATGGAAATGTAGATAGAAGAAGACAAAGGGGCGAGTTTTCATCATCTCTAGATCCCAAGATAGATAAAATGACCAAAATGATAGAGTCATTAGCCTATGAAATATCCAAATTAGAGGTTGAGTAGCACCCTAGGAAAGGAAGAGTTCCTAATACCTTTGCTCCTAGAAATCCAAATCCAAATCCATATAGAAGAGCTAATGAGCAATTTTAGATTTTGCAAAGAAGAAAAGATGCCAATGAAGACCAAAGGGTGAAGACCCCTTTCCAGAATGTAGTCATGGAGGAAGAACAGTTCGAAGAAGACGACGAGATCCATTGTCTGGAAGACAAAGGCAATGCCTCCTTTTCAACCTCAGCTACCTATGAAAAGTCATTATTCAATGACTAAATTAACCAAGAATGGGATAGTGAAGTTGTTCTGCAAACTGAATATCAGCACAGATATAATTTGAGGTTGAAGATGAATAATGCCAAGGAAACTCATGTTCAAAGAGTTGTTGTCCCTACAGTGCATCAAGCTAATAAGAAGAAGTGGCCGATAGTTGATCCCATCATCCTCAAAGCTCCAGCTCACGAGGTAAGAGGCGTTGACAAGTCTCCTTCTCCTTTCAATTTTCAATCAGAAATTCAGAAGCTAAGAATACCTATGCCTCTTATTGAACTAGTGAAGAATGAGTCCTTCAGAAGATCCATTCTTGAGGCCCTTGAGCCTAAAGCCATCCAAGCCTCCACTAAATGTGTAAATCTGTGAGATGACAAACCAGCTATTATTCTCAACCCTATGATTGATAATTGTGAAGACAAACTCCCCATGATTCTATGTCTCTCTGATTATTCATGATGAAATCATTCATAACTACCTTTTGGACACTAGAGCCAGCCATAATCTAATGCCCAAGGCTATTAGGGATGAGTTGGGTCTTGACATTACCAAGCCTTATCATGGCCTGTTTTATTTTAACTCTAGAAAAGTGTGAAATGCCTAGGATTAATCAAGGACCTAGCCATCACTTTGTCTTAGCTTCCCATGAAGAGCATGATGATGGATATTGTGGTAGCAGATGTACCTCCCATGTTTGCATGTTACTTTTCAGAGGTTGTATCAAGAGATTAGGTGGATCATTACAAAATGATCTATCCTATGCTATTGTCCCAGTTTTTGGAGGTGAGAGCAGGAGATTATATAGAGAAGCTCAGTTGGCTTATATCATCAGCGATGAAAGGAATCCCACTAATCATCCCATCTATGTTGTTGAAACTGATTTTGGAGCTTGTGTTCTTCAGATTGAAGAATCTCAGTTGGCCTCCACACAGCTTAAGAAACCAGTTTACCAGATCACAGATGAAGAAGGCACACAAATTTGGGACATGTTCTTTGATGGAGCTTGCTCTAAGGAAGCTGCAGGGGAAAGTGTAGTCCTTGTGTCCCCCACACAGGAATACATTCATTTATCTTTCAAATTAACTTTTCAGGTCACAAATAATATAGCAAAGTACGAAGCCTTGATATTGGGCTTAAACGCTGCTAAAGAAATGGGCATCAAAGGCCTAAAAGTGTTTGGAGACGTAGAACTCATCATTCAGTAGGTCAATAAAACTTTCCAAGCAAAGCATCCAAGGCTGAAAGCATACAGAGATGAGGTATGGAAGCTCAAGGATTCTTTTAATAATTTCATCATTTCTTACATCCCGAGAATGAAGAACCAACTTGTCGATTCCCTTGTTGTGTCTGCTAGCACGTTTATTCCTCCTTTGCCTTCTAAATTGACGTATGAAGTTCAGGTGAAATATAGACCGTCTCTCCCTGACAATGTCAAATACTAGAAAGTTTTTGAAGACAACAATGAAATTAGTAGGTTTTCACAAGTTGTTAAGGAATTTTCTAAAACACACATCAACCAAGAAAATGAAACCATGGAAGAATGCGGTCAGTCCAACATAGAGGACGAGATTGGCCAAGGAAGCATTTTCCAGCTACCTAGTAACCATATACCTAAAGGATTGGTGCCTCCACAGAAGTTGTTCGATCATAACGATGTGCCTTATAAGCCTGCCAAAAATAAAATGAGTATGTTGTTTGTAAACATAATATAGGGAGCCCAACCCATCCGAAATACATAAATATGTCCACTCATTTGTCTTCTTCCCAGAATTTTGAGAATTTCACCCTCACGAAGCAATTCGATTGTATTTTTTCCTAGGAATACAATGATCTTAAAACCTATGACACAAACGTCATTTAGCATAAGATTCCACTAGAAAAGAACACCATCCCTTTTAAGCAGAAATTAAGACCTAGTAGCCCTCTCTTATTGCCTTTGATTGAGAAAGAAATCAACAAGTTGTTGGATTCCAAAATCATAGTTCCCCTAAGGTATTCAAAGTGGATAGCTAACCTTGTGGTAGTAATAAAGAAAAATGGAGAAATCAAGGTTTGTGTTGACTTCATAAGTCTGAAAAAATGATCTAAAAACGATAACTACCCACTCCCTACGATGGAACACTTGTTGCAAAAAGTTTCAAGGGCTAGAGTCATGTCTTTCTTAGATGGATTTTCAGGTTACGATCAGATTGTTGTACATCCAGAAGATCAGGAAAAGACCGCCTTCACTACTCCTTGGGGCACTTTCATGTACTCCAAGATGCCTTTTGGACTGATGAATGTTGGGGCTACTTTTCAGAGTGCCATGGACATAGCCTTTGTGGGAAAGAAGGACAAGTTTGTCCTTATCTACCTTGATGACATAATAGTCTTCTCTAGAAGTCACAAGGACCATTTTCAGCATTTGAAGAAGGTCTTTCTAAAGTGTAGACAGTTTGGAATTTCAATGAACCCAAAGAAGTCACAGTTTGCTCTAGAAGAAGGAAAACTTCTGGGACATATTGTTTCTGCTGAAGGTATGAATATTGATCCAGCAAGAGTTCAAGCATTTCAAACATTGTCCATCCCAAGGTCAAAAAGGGACATTCAATCCTTCCTGGGTAAGATTAACTTTGTAATGAGGTTTATTCCAAACTTTGCAGAGCTAGTAAAGCACATCACTTCCATGCTAAAGGAATGATCGGAAATAAAATGGACAGATGTTGTAAGAAGCTCTTTTTAATCCATCAAGCAAGCTACCATGGAAGCTCCCACTCTAATCAACCCAGATTACACTAAGGAGATTTGTATTCTTTTTCCTCTTATGATACACTTGCAACAATTCTATTGCAGAAAAATGATGAAGGCATAGAACACCCCCCAGCCTTTTTTAGAAAAACTCTAAGGGATGTTGAACTAAGGTATGACCTTATTGAAAATCAAGCTTATGCTCTCATAAAATATTTAAAGGCATTCAAAATTTATATTATGCATTCCAAAGTGGTTGCATATGTACCTTCAGCCTCAGTAAAAGATGTCTTAACTCAGTGAGATATTGATGGAAAGAGAGCTAAATGGATTGCAAAATTCATAGAGTTTAACATGGAGGTGAAGCCCACTAAGCTTGTCAAAGGTCAGGGCTTGGCTAAACTTATGGCTGAGGAAAATTGTAGTTTATTAGACATAAATTGCATGGGTCCAAATTCAGATGATGAGTAGATAGAGGAAGCGGCAGAAGAGCAAACGCAAAATCAGCCTTTGGCTAAAAATCTAGCCATTTGTGAATGGTATTCCAGCATAGTTCATTTTTTGCAAAAGCTAGAAGTCCCTCCAAGGCTTAGCTCAAGTCAAGCCCGGGCCATTAAACTTAGATCATCCAAATTCTACATTAATAAAAATCTACTTTATTGGAAAGACCCATCAAGAATCCTCTTGAGATGTCTAGATAAAGGACAATCTATGGAAGTCATGCACTAGTTCCATTCTAACATCTATGGAGGGCATCATTATTGGAAAACCACAGCCCACAAAATCTTGAGGGTTGGGTATTATTGGCCTACTCTATTCTCTGATGTGTTTTCTTTTGTGAAATCTTGTGACAAATGTCAGAGGTTTGTAGGAAGATAGCAGCTAAAATCTCTGTGCTTGAAGCGAGTACATGTCAATGGTCCATTCCACCAGTGGAACTTGGACTTTATAGGTGAGATTATCCCACATTCCATTGCCCAACACAAATGGATCTTGGTAGCCACTGATTATTTCACCAACTGGATTGAGGTTAGACCCACTAAGAATGCCAATCATCAAGTTGTCATAAACTTCTTGAATGAGAATATTTTCACTAGATTTGGTTGCCCAACCAAACTAGTCACTGATAATGCAACAACATTCAAGGAAAAATAATTGGTGGACATGATTGAATCCATGGGCATTTGATTGGTGCATTCTACTTCATATTATCCTCAAGGCAATGGCCTCGCAGAATCATCTAACAGGAGTCTAGTAAGGGTAATCAAAAAACTATTAGAGGACAAAAAAAAGAGATGGGATTCGAAGTTGAAGTTTGCACTATGGGCTAATAGAGTTACCATCAAACATTCCATAGGAAATTATCCATTTAAGCTAGTTTATGGCGCTGATGTTGTTTCCCTATCTAGCTGATTCACCCTGTGGCCAAATTCTTGCAAGAAGAACAAGATGAAGAGAATGACATGGTAAGGAGAATGAATAACCTGGTTGAACTACAGTAGATCAGAGAGTAGCTGGTTGAGAATTTAAAAGCTCATCAGAAGAAAATCAAAGAAACCTTTGATAGGAAGGCAAAAGTGGACAATTTCTAGGTTGGTGATTGGGTTCTCAAATGGGATGCATTTAAGGAAAAGAAAGGTAATCATGGTAAGTTTGACTCCTTATGCACAGGTCTATTTGTAATCGCTCAAATTCAGCAGACCAATACCTTTATTTTGCACACTCTAGAAGGAGGATATGTTTTTAGTAGCCCAGTCAATGGGCGGTTCTTGAAACTTTATTTCATTTAGGGCTCTAAAGCCTTGGCACTGTAAGTATTCTTTTTTAGTTTTTATTTCATGCTAAATAGACTCCATGCCCAATGGAACACTAGGAGGAAGATTTGATTTTGTTTTTATAGGAAAGGCCTTGTTCTGCGATTCATGAAACCTCACACGGCGGATTTCATCCCCGGAAGGAGCCAGTGTTAGCCTTGTCGGCATGTGGCCCAAAATGGATCCAAAACACTCCCAAATTCTTCAAAATTTTCTTAAGGATCATTCAAACAGTAAAACAATGACATGCCAAGAGCCCTTGGAAGGGCAGAAAAGCACTATCGGGAGGCAAAAACCAAAGAAAACAATTAAAAACCAAGTATCAGAGGCATACACAGTTAAACTCATAGCAGCCGTCAGATAGGGCCAATCAAAGATCCAGATCTGATCGGTGGGTCACAATCAGCAGGTATCGGTGTAGATAATATGGAACTTGTGACAGCAATTAATGATGCAATGTGGACCATCGATCAAGTGCGCAAATCGACGGCCCACATAGTGTCACAGGATCGCTATCGGAGATTAACAAGGAGCACTAGCAATGGCCCGAGGCACGAGCCATATGCGATTGCGATCAGATTGCATCGCCATATCACATCGGAGAAACATTATGGAGCGAGGCCTTTGAAAATATATGTGTGCGACCCGATGAACCAGACCTGACGGTGTTCTAAATAATATTTCATAAGATTTGAAATCCACCAAAAGGCATTTTCATATGTATTTTGTGTATTTTCATTATTTAATGAAATACAAAGGGAACCTTGGAGTACCACTGATGCGATAAGACTTGGACCCAAAAGGATTCGGGAATGAAAATATATAATATTTTTAGGTTTGCCAAAGCTGATTTTTCATGTTTTTCTAGTGTTTTTAATATTTTCCAAAATAGAAAGGGAAGCAAGGTAACATGCCACTAGCAACTTACGATAGTGACCCAAACGAATAGAGGAGTAGGCCATATTTGAGGACTTTTGAAGTCTGAAATAAATAGAGATGGGCGAAATTTTACAGTGTCACAGTGTTTTTTGTATAAAATAGAAAATATTCATGGTTATTATTTGAAAGGATTTCAAAAGGCACACAAACCCATTCCATCACCTAATAGAGGCTAGGAGACAAAGACCATGAGATAGAAGGCCGAAAGGGGAAAGGCGATAGCACAACTCATCCAAACAAAAAAACGATCATGGAGCATAGCTTGCATGAGCGAGCTCCCAGACAGTGCAGCAAACTACCAGAATGCAGTTACTCTGCTATTAGAAGAAGAAACCTCTAAGCCCATGCTTTCCTAGTTAGGGAATCAAATAGTTAGAAAGACAGAGAGGATATATTAAGACACTCCAAGCCTTTGAGATCTCAGGAGCAATGTAAAAGGCCTATAAATGGTTGAAAGTTATTTGTATGTAGGGGTTCAACTTCTAGAGACTGTCGATACTTTTCTACTTAAGCTTCTCATCTACATTCTAGCAATATAAGCTTTTTTTTTTATATGTTCAATTTCCATTTTCTTTTATGTTCTAAGCTTGCACTTGAACAATTTGTTCATGTTTCTTCTGTGTCTAATGCGAGATAACTGTCATCTTATCTTTGTGTCGATGAATTAGATTTGCAAGCTTCATTTACTTCCTATAGCTAGCCATTCATATGTGATTATATATGCATCTGCTGGTACAATCGGTACTCTCCATCCATCCATTGAATCTACAAACTATTGAGAATTAATGGTCTAAAGCCTTGTAAAGTTGAGGGTGTTCATGCATGTCTTGAGTAAAAACAGAGTTGAAACGGTTATCTGGCTTGATCCAAACCTTCATCCATTCCAATAGTTCTGAGAACAATATTGAAGATTATATGTTACCAGGCATCTCCGAGCTACAACCTAGGAGAGCTTCATGGAGTGATAACAGGAAATATGGTGGAACCCACCTATAAAAGGATTTCCCTCAACCATTGAAGTATAATTAAAACATATTATACAACATAGAATAGTCAATCATGGTGAACAATGTGGCTCAAGGTATGCCTCAAATTTACATTGAATTAGACAATCAACAAGTGTTTCATTATGCCTCAATCATTGATATCGAAAGTCAAATAATTAACCAATTAGTTTTAATTTTAATTGATCCAAGATATAGCTGTAGTTATATCAGTCCTAAAATTGAAAAAACTTGCACCATGCAAAAGAAAGAACATACTAAGCCATGGATTATCTAGTTGGCTATAGGGGTTAGGATGAAAGTAACAAAATTAGTGGAATCATGCCACCTAGAATTGGACGACATGTACATTTATGAACCTCAACATCCTTTCATTAGTTTCATATGATCTATTAATTGATATGGAATAGCTAGAAACCCATAGGACCAAGGTGGAATTTTACAATAAATCATTGTAATTCCATTATGATGAAGGCGAGGGAAGGATATTATAATGAAAGAAAATTCCTATTTCGTTTAGATAGATTTTCAACATTACAAGAAAATAAATACAATTAGAAATGGTGTATATTATTTATGATTTAGGTAAACAGTGTAGCAGAGGGCCATAAAACCTAACTTTAGAATCACCCCATTTTATAGTAGTACAGTGATGCATTCCTAGATGAAATACCAGTGTTACCACCTAAGAGAGATATCAATTTATCTATTGAGTTAATTCCTAGTTTGATGTTTGTCTCTAAGATACCATATCACATGAGCACCTCTGAACTGGTGGAATCGAAACTATAACTAAAGGAACTATAGGATAATGGGTATATCAAACCTAGTGTGTCACCTTGGGGAGTACCACTTTTGTTTGTGAAGAAGAAGGATGGAATGTTGTATCTATCCATTAACTACCAAAATTTTAACAAAGCAATAATTAAGAATAAATATCCACTAGTAAGAACTGGTGACTTATTTGATTAGTAAGAGGAGTTACTTTGTTTTCAAAAAATGATTTATGGTCTAGTTATCACCAAGTCATAAGACAACATTCAGAACATGATATGGGAGTTATGAGTTCATGGTGGTGCCATTCGGACTTACAAATGCACTAGGCATGTTTATGTTCTTAATGAATAAGGTGCCCATTGAATATCTAGAAAAGTTTTTTTGATACATTTTAATGATTTTTTGGTTTACTAAAAACTAGATATGAGCACAAGGAGCACTTGAAGGTAGTATTATAGTTACCGTGGGAACAAAATTTATATGTTAAACTTAGTAAATGTGAGTTTTTGAAAAATCATGCTCAATATTTGGGGCACCTGATCGCAAAAGGTGTGGCTATGGACCCCATGAACATCAAGGACATCATGTAGCAATGGTCTACTCTTAGAGATGTCACAAAAGTTAGATATTTTATGGGTTTTGATGAATATTATTAAGCATTCATCTGGTTCTTTCCAAGAATGAAGCATCAAATCACAATTGTGTAGAGGAAAGGGGTAAATTTTCCGTAAACAACAAAGCGCACAACCATATTTGAGAAACTTGAGAATTAGTGCACACATGAACCCATTTTGAGGATTAATAATCCAAACAAATAATTCTTAGTTTGTGCATATGCTTGTAACAAAGGATTAGGTGGATTACTAATGAAGGGAGAACATGTAATTTCCTATGAATTAGAGAATTTAAATGAGAATGAAAGAAATTATGTCACTGGAACTTGTAGCAATCATTCATGCATTAAAAATGTGGAGACATTATTATATTGGATGGAAATTTGTGTTGATGCCAAACCATATAGGGATGAAATATTTTTTCAACCAGCCTAAATTGAATGTAATATAGGCCAGGTGAATATCCCTCATCAATGAATTTGAATTTCAAGTCAATTACATCAAAGATAATGAGAACAAGGTGGTTGATGCACTTAGCAAAAGTATGCAAGTAACCACTTGGAAGCCATAAGTTCTTATTAATTTAGCATTAAGGAAAAAATCGAGGAAGCAATGGCATAGGATGAACACTTCTAGTATGTGAAGGATTATTTGTAAAAGAAGCTAGAGGGACCATTGAGTAATAGCTACACACTCACATATGATGAGATGCAAAATTTCAAAGACCGATGGTATATACCCTCCATGGACAACTTGAAGAAGCTCATCTAGATGAGATCCATAAATACCTTATTCATGTCATCTCAAAGATTATAAAATGACTACAACTATCAAGAAGATGTATTATTGTTTTAGGTATGAAAAATAAAGTCGATGAGTGCATTTCCAAGTGTTTGGAGTGTTAGCAAGTTAAGGTGGAGTTCAAAGATTCAACTTGGCTATTATAACCAATTCCAATCCATGATTGTAAGTGGGAAGTCATATCCGTGGACTTCATCATAGAACTTACAAAGAGGCCAATGCAACATGATTCCATTACAGTGGTGGTGGAAAATTAAGGACAAAAACTCACTTCATATTGGTTAAGTCCCACAAGGCCATTTCTATTGCACATATATTCATGAAGGAGATATTCAGGTGATATGGAATACCTAAGAAGATAATCTTTGATCATGATGCCAAGTTCATGTCAAACTTTTGGAAAGCACTATTCATTGGATTTGGAACTCTATTGGCATTCAATATAGTACATGATCCACAAACTTATGGAAAAACTAAGAGAATGAATAGGGTGTTAGGAAACATACTAAGGATGTACATTATTCATGAATGAAAAGGTGGAAATATTTTCTTCCCTTTGTTGAATTTTCATATAATTATGACTATCAAGAATCTCTAAATATGGGCCCCTAGAAGGCTTTATATGGCATAAGGCGCAATACACCCATTAATTGGGATGATCCAGTAAAAAAGGTAACTCTCAGACATAATATGTTAAAGGAGATGGAATAGGAGGTTATTAGACATAAGCTAAAGGTACCCAAGATAGGCAAGAGAGTTACACATAATTAGAGAGAATGCATAAAGGGTTTCAAGTGGGGTATCATGTGTTTCTCCACATAAAACGAAGTAGGATCTTATTAAAACTAGGATCTTGTGCTAAGTTGGAACTTACATTTCAAATTTTTGAGAGATTGGGGCTAGTGGCATATAGACTAGCCTTACCTCCCACCATAAAGGCACATGATGAATTCCACATATCCTTACTAAAAAAGTTGGTATGTGATTCTAATCACATGATCGATTGGTCTATGATACAAGTGGAGTCGAAGGGAGAAATTTAGCTCAAACCTTTGCGTATGTTGGAGTAGAGGTATACTGTACTCCATAATTGAGCCATAAAATAGTTCAATGTGTAATGGAAGCATTTTGTACCGAATGAGGCAACTTGGGAGCACACAAATTTGTTGAAAGTGTTGTACATGTTTTTGTTCAATATGTAATGGATGTAAAAGAGTTATTTCTATAAAGCTCAAAAAATTGTTGACATTTTTCTTTGTTTTGCATAACACCATGGATGGTGTTCCTTTAGAGGGGTGAGGTTTGTAACATCCCCTACATTGACTATGACCTTCATAATTTTTTTTGTATAAATGAATACTCCATTTAAATATAGTAAAATTATTACTCATGAAATTCATTTATGTCCTAACCATAGTACCTAAATGTATGAATGTGTGTTAAATGTTAATTATATAGTAATGTTTTAATCAACACCAAAAATCAGATTCATGATGTACTAATGATTGAAAAGGATTAATTAAAGAATTATGCTCTAATTTAATTAAAAAATAATATTAATTAATTAGTTAATTAATATTTTATTATTATTTGAGAATTGAAGAATCCAAGAAAAAAGGATGACGAGCGAGAGTTTCTGAGGATAGGGGGTTTGACATGAACTACCATACACATCTCATTTAATTTATCATTGAACCCCTAAGGCTCGAAAAATCGCTTTGACCTAATCTAGTAATTAATGCAATTGGCAGTGTTATTCCAAGTTTTCCCCTTCTTTTGAGTCAAAAGGGTAACTTTCAAAGAATGGTAGTATGGGGAAAAGATGGCCCTCTCATCGATGCTAAGGAGCTAATTGAACAACATAAATATTCTGGCGACATGTAGACAAGGGTTTCAATTTTGGTTTTATAGAGAAATTTTGTGAAAATGTTTTGTTGGAAACAACTCATAAAGAAAATTTAGCTACACTGGATTGTTGTCTCTTAATCTCTAGCTTTTATCTCGTGTTTCCAAGATTGATCATAAAGTGAGACTAAATGAATGTGTTGGGTGCTTGCTTAGACCGATAAAAGCTAGTGCTTGTTGTTCTTGAAAAACCACCAATGATTCTTTGTAGTTGAGAATCCACTTGTACATTGAGTCATTGGTGCTTGTGATAAGATGAGAAACCACTGGTGGTTGCTATAGCTGATAAACCACCTATTATTTCTAGATCTTTGATAAACCACTTGCAACAAATATCACTCTTTCAGCTCAATTGGTGTATTTACGGTGAATTTTAACTCTGAGACCCTTGAGCTAGCACAAGGGTGGTGAGTTACAAAAACGTAATAGTGTAATTGCCTACGGTTGGGAGGATAGAAATGAAAACCTTCTTTAGTCGCTAACAAGATTTAATTATACAAATAAGTAAGATGGTTTGGGCATTGTTTGTGAATATTGGGCCCTGATGTAATTACCTCTATGTGAAGTATTGTGGGAGATATATTGGATGTTTAAAATATTTGAGTTTATAAACATATTGATTTACTTTACTAGAGCTCATATTTTATCTTTTAGAATCATGCATATTGTTAAAATTACTTTTTGTATAAATGTTAAGTCGAATTGTTCATCATTGCAGGATAATTGCATGCATACACACATCTATCTATCTATCTATCTATCTATCTATCTATCTATCTATCTATCTAT
>APFE031332748.1:26076-40177 GCA_000404065.3 Pinus taeda
AATTGTGCATGAAAACAATTTCATTGTCCTACTCAATTAGGCTTTGCTAAGAGGATGTTGTAGATACCTAAGAAAAATCACACACATGCATATCAAAAAGATTATTGGGCCATTTCCCTCACTTATTTTTTTTTAACATATGTACATATCCCTACCTATTCAGCATGCGTATGACATATAATGATATGTAAGATTATGTGTTGTTGTTGTTCTGTGAAATTTATTGGAACGATACATTTTTGTTTTCAACAGTGAAGCCTGATGAATGATAAATCCCAGGATCTCACACCTTACCATAGTCATATGTTATATTTTATTGGAATGTATATCTACATATATAGTTAGGAAATAGTGGAAGTCAACTTGAAGCGACACCCCCCTTTTCTTTTGGTAATATGATTCATGAGCCAACAAAGTCAACCTAATCAACTTCATGTAATACAAATTAACATCGTTATTTCACTTTTAAAACTAGTCTAGTGAAACCACCCACTCAAATTATACAAAACCATATTAACACAAGATGAATATTTGTGAGCAATCTCATGATCATGAAATTCTTCAAAATGAATAATCTATCCTAGGCTCCTTATACACTTAAATTGGTTTTGAAATTAATCAATCTAATTCAACTTGCCCCATTCCCTACATAAATTGACCAAGTCATTACTAGAATGTCTAGTGTAGGTATGTAACTTAGCCCTCTAACCCCTAATGGGGTAGATAGGTAGGCCTCAACATTATGTATCCATCCATGAGTACCTACATAGGATGTAACGCTTAGCAATAGTGCTTGGATCCCCAATCCATATGCTTACAATTGTAAATTATGTATGTTGATAATCCAATAGTAAAGGTGTTTGAAATGTTATCACTTTAAAGTAGGGTTGGGACCCCCAACCCTCGATGGGCTGATGGGATCGATCTGCCATGTTTTTAAAATTATAACTTATCTATATATATAATATAGCCATCAACACACTGAAATGTTAACACCTTGCAATAGAGAGCCCATATCCTCGACCCTTGATCAAGTGATGCGGTGAGTCTGCCCTACTATCTGAATTTAAAATATGCATGTAATATCATGGACATTGGCAATACCATGCATTTATGGTGGACTACACCATGTGGAACAAACCCAAATATCGCACAAGTACCACATGGCACGCTAACTTTGTTGTGTCCAGTTTTTTTAATGAGTCAAGTATTCTTTTAGCATAAATTTGATAAAGGAATTGGGTTAACAAAAATAATTTGCATCATGAGAAAGATCTCAATGAGTTGGTTGTGAAGAAAACCTTATTATATAATTCCATAAGTCTTTTTTAGAAATGACATTTTTGTGACCCAAAACATTGGTAAACATTGATAAATTGAAAGGAAAAGAGTAATAGCACCTTCCACAACCAATATTATTATAAGAGGTTGGTAGGTAGTGTTACACTTGTTAATAGGATTTTCACATTTTTCTAACCATAGGAGTTTGGCGGAGGTGCAGGCCTAGTTAAACTAGCTATTCTACAAGTTCTTTTAAATATGTGATTCATTTCTGTTATTTTAGTTTACAATAGTAATATGCATATAAAATTCTCATTTAATTTTTTTTCATATATCAACTTGTAATTCTTATCTTAATGATCTTATGCTTAAATTATTGGGTTACATTGGAGGATGGAAAAGGCGACGGAGAAAATTTGAAAAATACCACAATAACCATGAAATAAGATTGCAATAATAAGTCAAAACTTCAATTCTCAATTTAAATAATCCAAGTATGGATGCAAATAAGTTGTGTGTGAATTTTTGCATTGTAGAGAAAGCATTATTCCAAAGAAGGTAATCTAGTGTGTTCGCATGAAAGCTCCATGAAATAAGAGAATGACATGGGAATACAAACATTTTTTCACAAAATCCATTGAATTAAGACCCTGCATTAATTAAAATATGATCTATGGGTTATATTAGGAAACATTTAGCATCTCTTCGAAATTGTAAGAAGCTTTGAAATAATATTAGTGCTTTGATGTAACTTGTACATGTCAATTTGTGATGGTTGAGATTCCAAGAGGGGAAGTGGTTGGTTTTCTCAAATGTTCGAGTAATTGAAATAAGGTCTCTAAAAGACCTCTATCAAAATTAATGCTTTTGTCTTCTATTAGTCATCTATTACCTATAATATATATAGAAGGACCTTAGCTAATTTCCATAGAAAAATCACTTTGTGTCCTAGATATGTAAATAATTTCCAAGGCTTTTTAAACCCTTTATTATTGAATAAAGTACAATAGGTTTAGTGGTTATATTTCTACTATATGCATAAAGTAAATGTTATCATTTCTATGATTTTCCATTGTGATTTACATTGATACTGTGAAGGGTTGTTGTCTCTCTTCATCAAATATCCTTATGGTAATTCATGATATGTTGACCCAACCCTCACCCATACCTTTCCTATTTATGCATTCCTCTATTTTATTTATGTAAATATGAAGTAACATGGGGGAGAGTGGATAACTTTTTTTTTGCCCAATGTCACAATTCAATCTCTCTAACAATCCATATGCAATCATCATTTTATCCCTTCTCCATGCATATAGCTTGGGTATAACTACCCTCAAACAATTTTGGATCCCATCTCTAACAATGTTCATGACAATTTACCCCTCAACATGATGTCAAAGGAATTTTCGGAACTAATAATGCAAGACCATAATTCTTCATCTTTATTGTCCCAAGTTTTTTTATTATATGCCTAAGTGTGAGATAGTGGTCAATAGTAGAGTGCTTTGGTTGAAACTAGCTTATCAATTTTCTCTTAGGTGTATTCTTCTTCCCATTTTTTCATTCTTGCCTCCATGATCCCTCACATGAGAATGTAAACATTGGGTTTATCATTAAATTTTGTAGCTTGCCACTCATTTTTTGTCTTCTCCTTAAATATCATGGGAAAAGTAAAGTTTATTTCTAATTCACCTAAAAACCTTTCTTTGATCATCCTATTGAGCAAGTTTACTGGATCCCAAGTTAGGGAATCGTTTCCTTATCTCAAATATTTTGGCTTGTTCTTTGGCTCTTCCGTCTTTTCTCCTTCCCACTTTCTCATTCTTTCCTTCATAATACTTCATATGTACTAATAAACACTTGGTTGATCATGATGGTTTTGTAGTTCCCAACACTATTTTTGTCTTCATCTGAAATGCTGGCTAAGTAAGGTTTGTTTTCCTTGTGCTTGAGAACCCCTATTTGACCATCTTATTGAGTAGGGTTGTGATGTGTCAATTGGGGGAATTCCTTTCCTGAATTACATTGATGTATTTTTCTTTTCTTGATGACAACTTTTTTATACCCTCATACACATCCTCTTCTCTGAAACCATCTTTTGCTAAGATGTTGATTTCTGTTTTCTCTTTATGGATATTCATACAAGTTTCTTACCTAAGATAGAGACTAAGTCAATGTCTTTATTGGATACCATGTGTTTTTTTTCTTTTTATCTATAAGCCACTCTAAAATGTTTTCAATTTTTCCTTTACTATCTTCCACATTAATAATTATCTTAGCTTCAAAATTTTCATTTTTTCTTCTTCCGAGTGAATATGAATATGAATATCAGATTCTATTACTATTATCTCTCATGTACAATACCTTCATTATCCTCTAGTCTTTGTTTAACCATAAATTCAATGGTAAATTGTTTACTACTATCATTCCTTTCCCCAGTTCCTTAGTTTTGGAACCATTCAATGCACCTTTTAAAAAAATCTATTTTTCAATGGGTTCCTTATAAATCTCAATAAAGAAGTGGTTATTTTAATTTTTCCATAAAAGTTTCAATGTTTTATTTTGTAACAACTACTCCAAATTACCTAGGTAATTTCTCAATATGAACATTGTTATCTTATTACATGAAAGTATCTAGATAAGCTTTTAAGGTAGAAAAATTTATCAAATATTTAGCATTATTTAATTAAATTGTAAAAAAAAATAAAGTTGATATACAACTTAAGTGAGTCTAATAGTTAAGAGCATGTGTTTCTTCCAAACACCTAAGAGGTCACCGTTTAAAAACAACAGAGGGGATAGAATATGTATACCTTCCTCCTACACATAAGTGAGTTCCTTACCCCAAAAAAAAAATCTCATACACCAATTTAGTATGACCTTAAAATTAGATAATAATGATAATAATTTATTCTATAATAATAGTTTAAGTTTCATTATCATTTTTAATCTTCTCAATACTACTTAAATCTAAAATTAAAATAAATTTGTATTAATATATTATATTTATTAAAATATTATATAACTTATTTATAAATATAATTGAATATAAAAAGATTATATGCTTTAATTTTTTTTAATCATGTTTCATATTTATTATATTAAAATAAAATAAAATTTATACTAACTTATTATATTTACTAAAATAATTATATAATCTACTCATAAATTAATGATAATGATGAATACGAAGCATAGTTTGAATTTTATATGTAACATACAAGCCGGCAATGCTTTTAGCGTTTGTGTTGCCAGCCTTGTAACAAATGCAAAAGTTAATAAATCAAAGTGATGCAATGTATTTGGTGAGCGATGAAGATGATGTTTCATTTTTTGAGGGCTATATTTAGGTTTGTTTATATGTTGTGAAATCTCATTAAATTTTTGAAATCTTTCTAAGGCTATATTTAGGTTTGTTTAGATATTGTTAAATCTCATTAATTTTTTGAAATATTTCAAAATTCACACAAGGTAATAAAAATAAAATAAAAAATCATTTAAATTATTATAAACTATAAACATTTTAAACATAATTTTTATTAAAAATTTAAACTATAAAAACTTAACATAATTAATTAAAAAAAACAAATTATAAAGAAAAAAGTAACGTATAGAATAAAGGAAGTGGTAACAGCGTAAACTTGTAAATGCCGTGCAATCTGCCCAAGTATAAGTCATCCAAACCCTTGTATATGGATGTACGAAACGTGAGATTATGCTCAACGTACCTCTCGTCTTCACTGGGGTGGTTTTCTGTCATTGGCCTAGCTTTTGACCACGCAACCAGGATGTCCATTCCGGGACCGTAATGTCAACTGTAGGTCACAGCGATAATACTTATTCATAGATTTATTCATAGAATCCCAGCAAATTATGTGAAAATCTAAAATTAACTATTTAGATTAGCATTCGCATAGGTTTATTTTAAATATTGATATAGATTTATCTTAAATAAAGATTTAACCAGAGTGGAGAAACATTTAACTTTTTCAGTTGCAATTTTTTTATGAAGTAATATCATTTAAATATTTTGTATATTTGAGTTTACATGAGCAGAATTTAGATTTTGATGAAGGAAAACCAAAATTACACGTCATACTGGGCTGTAAAATAAACTTCTTAGCTCAACTAAAAATACCATGTCTTATAAAAGACTTTAAAAGAACTGAAAAATACAACCACAACAAGAAGATTCATGAGAACTCTACTCATATTATCAAAATTCTCTGTAAATGAATTTTTTCTCAATTTTTCTCAATTAAATTTGCTATGAATATTATGTTTAAATTTCCCTATTATAAGAAATATTGTTTATTCATTTATAAAAAATGTGTTTCCTTATTATTATTAAATAATATCATTTATAAATATTAAAAAAAATTATTAATTTAATTTTTTCATAATACAAATAATATTCACAAATATAATGAAACTAGAATTTTATATTAGGTTTTAGAAATAATGAGAAGATTTGATATTGTTTTTCTTTTACTTAACTTTCATTTAAAATAGTTTAAAATATTTTGGTGCTAATTTATAAAAATAACTATAGCCAATAAATATAATATTATAACTAATTGGGTTCAAAATAATTGATTCTTCAAAAAATTATATATATAAAATAAATTCTAAAATTTTATCAAAATTAACTTTCAGTAGTTTTTATAAAATTATGTTTGAAAAATATCAAATATTCTTAAATTTAATTTTCATTATTCTTTAATTAAAATTTTATTTAAAAAAAATAATATTTTAACATTAAAATTAAAATAACCACATGGCAACTTTTTTTCTTTGCACTTCCCTGTCACAAGCAACTATTTTTTTTGGGTGGTCAATTTTTACGAGGGAATTCAATATGAGTTACTTATTACATTAATACAATATTTAGTATCCATGACTATTTACCATGCCAACAACATACGTATTTACCATACCTGCATACATTTTGAATTATTAAGAGACATTTGATGTGATTGTTGAACATGTAAGAGTTTTGTAATTAAACTAGTATATATTGATTTTAAGTGATATTTATTAATTAATTAAAGAGTGTTTTTTCAAGATAATTTTTTTCTCATTATTATACAATTTGAGGAAAAAATTGAGACATTAAAACATTTGACATTTCTATTTTATATTAAATAAATATTTTAAATTGCAATAAATTTATGTATATTTTATTTAATATTAATTTATAAATTTCATATTTTTTATATATAAAAATTTTATTTTTAATTTTATTAAAATATTGATAATACATAAGTTTATAAAAAAAATTTATACTTTTTTTAAATTAATATATATTATATATAAAGTAATAATGTTTATTAATTAAATTTAAAATTAAAAGTTTCAAAATCATTATAATTACATATGAATCATATTATTTAATTTTTAATATAATGTGTTATATTATGAACTCATTTTTGTGAAAAAAATTGTTTATAATTTTATTAACAAAAATAAAATTACAAATATAATAAAGCTAATTAAATCAAATTATATAAATTAAATTAAAATTAAATTTCTTTTATTTTATTGTTATTTAAATTTAATTTTAAATTTATTAATTTAACATGAACATCTCTTTTAGTTTTTTAGTTTGGATTATTGAGCCCTTTTCATTTTGAATAATTCACCACCTCTCATTCTAACTACTAGAATGAAAAATGTATTTATTAAAGTTCACAAATAAACATATAGTAAGTGAAAATTATACATTATATCAATTTATTTATTTTTTAAATTCTATCAAATTAATGATTTGTGGAAATAACAAGTAGGTAAGCAATATATATTGAATTCTTATCACTATCAATTATAATTATTTATTCCCAAAAGGGCTAGAGAGGATAATATATGGTGTATAGGGTGGTATGTAAGGAGATAATGAAAATAATGAAGCTATAATCATGTAATAGGTTGATTTATGGTGTATAGGGTGGTATGTAAGGAGATAATGAAAATAATGAAGCTATAATCATGTAATAGGTTGATTTGATAGTTGGTAAGTAATAAATAGATTTACTATGTAGCTAAGAGGAAATAATATCATAATAAGTTATACATATATTTTTGGAAACACTTATGAGAAAAAATCAATATATGTGTTTCACTTGGTTGGATATATGTTGAGTAATATGTAGTTAAGAGGAAATAATATTATAATAAGTTATACATATATCTTTGGAAACACTTATGAGAAAAAATCAATATATGTGTGTTTCATGTGATTGGATATATGTTGAGTACATAGTGTTTGAATTAAGCATAGCATATGGAGTTATTCCTTATATTATAAGCATTTTATGGTGTTGTGTTACCTTAAGGGTTTATTATATTTCTACATTTTTTATAATGTGAATGCTTTATTATCTTTAAATTTTAAAAGTATTTATGAAGTTATGAGATATCATTTATCTTTGATTTATCAATGTTCACTCCAAGTGTTATTAGAACTTTTTCTTTTCCATGTGATGGTTTTTTTTAATATGTTTAAAAGAGAGAAAAATGATGGTAGATTTATGATTAAATTTTATAATTTTTTTGTGTGGAATTCAAAACAACTAGCCATAAATTTGAGTTCTTCTAAAAAAACAAATTGTTTAAATTGACCTTTTTGAGGTGAAGCTATTATTGATTTAAAATGAATTGTTTTAGGTATTTTCTAGTAACTCTTGTAGATCATTTTTTTTTCCCTAGTGATTAGAATTCAATCAAATTAGTGTTAGTAGCTTCATAGTGGCTATAGATTTTCATAATGGATAGCCAATCACAGAAGTATCTCAAGAGCTATGAATATTTTACATTATCTCTCTAAAAATCTATTTATACTAACCTAGATCCATCTTACAGTGAGGGGATCAAATCTCTCAAAATGCAAGTAAGGAGGGATCAAATCTCTCAAAGTGCAAAACTCTTTTCTAAGAGAAAAACTTGAAAAAAGGTTTGCATCTTGAGAATTTTGATCCCTCTCTAGCTTGATAGATCCTTATTTAAGATGGGTCTAGGTTAGTATAATTAATTTTTATTTTCCTATAATTCACTTAGTCAAAATGTTTTAATTAATAATTATATTTTTATTTTATGTAATTTGGGTGGGTGGGTGGGTGTGGAGGGGGAGGGGTGGGGGATGTTGACATAACATAATATTGCAACAAATCTTCCATATGGGATGGAGAGTGTTTAGTGGCCCAAAAATGTTATAAAGTTAAATTAAAAAAGTATTTATAGAATATTTTGATTGTGAAATGAGAATGGATTTTGGGCATGTGGCATTGATCGCCTATGGTATTGGCCCATGGTATTGTATTGTTAATAATGTCCATGGTAAAGTGAGGTGATTATCCATGGTATAAAGTCTTGTTAATTGTAATTATTATTTTGATTGTGAAATGAGACATGGTTTTTGGGCATGTGGTATTGCTGAGCCATGGTTCTCGTCCATAGTATGGTATGATATGTTTAATAATATCCATAAGTATTAAGTTTTTTTTGTGTTTATTAATGAAATTTAGATATTGTTACAAAATTATTATTTTATTTGTATGGTGAAATGGATCTTAATTCATAGTTTATTATTTAATATTATATATTTCATGTAATGGAGGTGTAATATATCTCAAGTACTTATAATTATATATTTTTAAAATTCAATAAAAAAATTACAAAATTAAATTTAAATAAAATTATAAAAAATATTTGAGTGTGAAATAAAAGATGGGGTTTGGGCATGTTGTATTGATGAGTCATGGTATGTAATGAAGCCTACTTACAAGTTAATAATATCTATAGCAAAGTGGACATGGATATCCACAATTAAACACATTGTTATATTGTAATTTTAAGTGCTTATAATTAATTAAATTTAAATATGGTTACATAATCATTATTCCATTTTATAAGGTAAAAGAGATCTTAACTTATTGTTTCTACTTATATATTTTAATGTAACTTTTCACTCACACTAAAACATTTCCCTTGGACTCTATTAATTTTAATCTACATGTTAATGCTTTCCAATTTAAGTATTATAAATTGGACATATTAATATAAATTCAACATATTAATCTCCCATGTAAAAATGTTTACAAACTTTCTTACATTACATCTACACATTACCCTTATATTGGACTATAGATAGCCTCTAGGCACAATAAATGACATACATTGAAAATAAGATATATCCAAAAGTCATATATATTTTACAAGCAAGGTCCTAGTATTGAACAATACATAAAAAGATAAAGTCCTTGTGGAAAAATATTTGGAATGGTTGTCTCTAGATTTATTTAAAAGCTAATGAAGTAATTTGATGGAAATTATTTAAACCTAATAAGATGAAGGCAATTTCAAAAAAAAAAAAATGCTTTTAGACAAGTAGTCTCATGTTGGAATGAAATATAACAAGAATATCAAAGGTTTTTTTTTTATGCAAAAGTTTCGTATTACAAGTCAATAGATGTATCCAATAACAAAATGTTATTATTTATAGAAACACAATAGTAAACTTAGTTTATCAATATAAATTTGAATTAAATATTGCAATTACTTACGAAACATATTTGATTTAAAATATTGCAAGTATCACTTTGCTAAATTTCTTAATGAGTCATATTATATGAAATTTTCTCATGTTTGAAGAATGAAACATGTAAAGGATGGAATGTAAGGTACTAAGGGAAGATAATAAGGGGTACATATAATGGTATCCAAAAAGATAATGACTGTAATGTGGCCATAAATATGGAATAAGCTTACTTGGTAGTTGAGGTGTAATGAATAGGACTATTATGTAATTAGTAGAAAATAATGTGCTAATAAGGGGTAATTAATAGAAAATAATGTGCTAATAAGGGGTAATTGACATAGGCCCATAATATTAATGAGGGAAAAACATAAATACACATGGATATCAATGTCTTGAGCCATGCTAAATTTATGTTTTTTTGCATGCATGACTTGTGAAGTGATTCCCTTCCATGAGTACATAATGTTGCTATCATATCTTAAGAATTATCCACTATAAATTTGCACTCTTTATGGTTGATTGTTACCTATATTTGAATTTTAAAGACATTTTCTAAAGTTAAATTATATTTTATCTTTAATCTATGAATGCTTTCCTATAATGTTCATTACATTAGCAATATTTTTTTGTAATAAGTAATTTAACCAAATTTCTTAGATTCAATCTAGTAAGTCATAAGCCTAACAAGGGAAATTAGCTACTCATGTTATTAGTGAGTAATAAAGGCTACCATCATAATTACATTGGACTCAACTCATTGACAATAATTTCAGAAATGGAAATACCTTATAAAGTACTTGTGGTTGTGGTAGTTTTCTTTGTTGATGACTAACAATTCATTCAAACAATAAGAAAAAATAGCTTTAATCGTGGGGGGATTGCATAAATATACTTTCCACTTAATATACTTTTCTAAATCTAGTGTCTTGAGTTTAAAAGGACTAAAGCTCAAGGATGTGAAGAATAAAATGAGGAACCCACTAGATTTCTCATTTATGTCACTAAATAAGCAAGGTATCATGCTTCCAATTTTTCAACCATAGCATGGTGGAGAGAATTTTGAATGTATAGGATTCACACCTCTTATCCTTAATGAATACTCTTGGCTATGTCATCATTATACATGGCTACAATAAAATTCTACAAGAATGGTACTACCATTCTTACCCTTAATGCTTAAGAAGGAAAAATTTAGGAGCTATATTTCCTAGTTGGGCTAATTCTTCATGTTTTTCCCCTAAAAAGGATTGATCAATTTTATTTTTTCCTTGAAATTATTTGCTCAAATTTTATAGGATAAATTTATTTAACCTTAAAAAATATTGTAATTTTACAGAAACTATATAAAATCATTAAGAATGGAGTATGCTACTAAAGTATTGTCAAAGGTTTTATAGCTTACACATTAAGAAGTAATATTAGTCGTCAAGATTTCTACACTTTAAGATAAACTTCCATAAAAAAATTCTTAATATTTGCTAGTAAATAGAATACTAGTTAATGGTGCTAGAAGAGTCCAAAATAATAACAAATTGTCAATATCAATGAGCATCATACCCTTGGTTACAGTAGTAAATTCCCAATGTCTTTATTATGTGTAGACAAGGTTAAAGCATCTATCAATTTTCATTAGGATTATCCCAATTTACAATCAAGTTTTAGTACAAAATTAAACACTCATTGAATAGAATAACATCTCTTCATGGTCATAGCCTTTCCATTCTCTAAACTCAATCACACTTATAATAATGAAATTAAGGTTAAGGAGAAATTTACATATATGATAAAGTGGGTGTGTAAAAAAATAGGTTATTGATTCCTAATAAGATTTACATATATGATAAAGTGGTTGTGTAAAAAAATAGCTTATTGATTCCTAATGAAAATTAAAAGACATTTTCTCTAATCTAATTTTCTTTTTCCAAAATTTTCTAAAGAATAAAATTAAACAATTATCTAAAGAATAAAATTAAACAATTATCTTCTTTAAACATAAATTTACTTCTTTAGTTTTTAATGTTAATTTTAACCTTTTCATCAATATCTCAACTTACACACAATAATTCAACCTACAAAATTTAATTTTTCTAATAATCATAAATTATCACATATTAAATACATTATCACTACAAAAATATATCATTAATAATGGAAACTATTATAGGTTAAACCCATCATAATACAAAAAATACACACATTTACAGTATTCTAAAAATTCAAAAAGAATATCTATTGTTAACACTTATATGGATACAATACTTATAAAATTGGCAAGTAACTACATATATTTAAAAATAAACCTATATCAAAGAAGGAGATCATAAGGAAATAGTGAGTTCAGTAGCCTCAAAAGTTACTAATAACTAACCAAAAGAGATAAAATAGGCTAACACTGCTTACCCTTAATATTTTAAGTCTTAAAAATCACCTTGTCATTGGATTGAAAATCTAGGGTATCCACAGTGACCTTGAAAGACCAAGGAGCCCAATTTGTATCACTATCCACAAATCCACGGTTTCCACCGGAATTGCTTTTCCTCAGACTCCCCTTGTTCATGGTATATATTAAAGGAACATTGTATCACCACCTACAAATCCACTGTTTCCAAAGGAATTGCTTTTCATTTCAGGCTTCCCTGGTTCATTGTATGAAAGGAACTTATGCTGATAGCACTTTTGAAAATATTTCGGGCAGGCACCTCACCTACCCGGTCTGCAATTAATTGAGAGAACACGCAAGGGGAAGAAGCAAAACCAGTGTATCCAGTGCATCTAACTTTAAACTTAAACATTACATCAAGCCTAATGGACACTTGGGAACGGAACCCTAACTTGTGCATATACTTCCCCTAATGGCCCCTAATGGCAAAGACTATGAACAAGACGGAAGTACCTACCCGGTCTGCAATTAATTGAGAGAACACGCAAGGGAAGAAGCAATACCAGTGTATCTAACTTTAAACTTAAAGATTACATCAAGCCTAATGGACACTTGGAACGGAACCCTAACGTGTGCATGTACTTCCCATAATGGCCCCTAATGGCAAAGAATATGAACAAGACTGAAGTCATGATAATTGTGTACTGATTGCTTGCCAGTAGAAATAGTTTATGTTTTGAAGTTACAATAATTCAAGTAATTTTCATGATTGGAATTTATTGTTTATAATTCCATACAATTTTTACAAAGTTATAATTAATTTAATTTTTTCACTTGTAATTTTTTTATAAACTAATATTATTTAAAATATTTTGCTATAGTTATTTAATTTTATATTTGAGTTTACATGAGCAGAATTTGGACTTTGATGAAACAAAACCAAAATTATAAATCAGTGGGCTGTAAAATAAACCTCTCAGCTCAACTGAAAATAAAAGAACTGAAAAATACAGCCACAGCAAGAAGATTCATGAGAGCTCTACTCATATTATCAAAATTCTTTGTAAATGAAATTTTAGTCAAAATTTTTTCAATTAAATTTGCTATAAATATTATGTTTAAATTTGCGATATTGTTATTCAATTATAAAAAATGTATTTTCCTTATATATTATTAAAGAATAATCATTTAAAATATTAAAAAAAAAATTATTATTTATTTTTTCATAATAAAAATAGCCATTCACAAATATAAAGAAACTAGAATTGTATTAGTTTAGGAAAGAATTAGAAGATTTGATGATTGTTTTTCTTTACTAATTTTTCATTTAAAATATTTTTGGTTTGAAAGATTTAGTGAGTTTTCTAATTATATGAAAGTGTTTTTTTGCTTAATCTATTTTATGAATTTATAAAATATTATATCAGTAAATATAATATTGGTACTGATTTTTTCTAAAAATATATATATATTAAACCAAATTTTTAAAATTTTTATGAAATTAACTCTAGAATTTAAATTATGTTTGAAAAATATCAAAAATATTCTTAAATTTAATTTTCATTATTTTAAATTAAAATTTTTGTTTTAAAAAAAATTAGCATTAAAATTAAATAAATCACATGGCAACTTTTTTTCCTTTGCACTTGCTTGTCACAAGCAACTATATTTTTTTGGGTGGTCAATTTTTACAAGGGAATTCAATATGAGTTACTTGTTACATTAATACAATATTTAGTATCCATGACTATTTACCATGCCAACATACATATTTACCATACCTGAATACATTTTGAATCATTAAGAGACATTTGATGTGATTGTTGCACATGTAAGAGTTTTGTAATTAAATTAGTATAGATTGATTTTAAGTGATATTTATTAATTATTAAAAAGAGTGTTTT
>APFE031332748.1:50013-101514 GCA_000404065.3 Pinus taeda
AAGAATTTATGACCAATGTTAGATTTTAAAAATTTCCTTGAAATCACATTTTCAATAAATGCTTCAATTGCATCCTTCTTAAGATCAATTTTATCTTTATAGCATGAAGTAATATTATTTTAAGACTTTTAGAAGAAACGTACATTTCATTGTCTTACATCAATTAAAAAATAGATCAATTTTCGATTTTAAAATTTTCGCGCTGTGACGCTTTTCGAGACCTTTTTTTTAGAGTAACATGGCATTATTAAAAAACTTACTTAACCTCGGGATTTGTAGCATTTTTAAAAGAGAAGAGAAGTTTTTGTTTAGTTTGAAATATGGCCTCCTCAACTACCTCGGGATTTGTAGCATCTTTAAAAGAGGAGAAGATTTTGGCTAGTTTGAAATATGGGCTCGTCAACTTTTTGGAAGTTAACAAATCTGTGAAGATCCACGGCATGCTTACGTAGTTGTGGTATATATTTAAAATATTGTTTTTAGTGTAATTTTTTGGGAGTTTTTTAAGTGGGTTTTTACATTTTATTTTTCTAAAATTTGATAGAAATTTATTGAAATCACAAGTTTAATAGGTAACTCTATATAATTTAAGTGTTTTAAAAGTTTTTGAAGGTGTGAAATCTATATATACAAGCAAAAAAACTTAACTTACATAACACAAATCAAAATTTCAGCTCAAATTTTTCAGCCAATTTCTATACCAAACAATTCGAAAAATAAAAAAAACAACCCTTAAACTTAAAAATCCACCAAATTTCGAACACTTAAACTCCTTATCGCGTTTGGTGAAACCTCGTCCGAAGTGAGTTGCAGATTAGTGCCAAAACACTTTCTACTAACTTTGATTGTAGTGCAATCGTACAACTCACTTCGCATTATAAAATCGAGAAAATTCCTAGGTCAATTTTTTTAAATACACCACAAGCGTTATACAATAGGAATCTTTTTTTTTAGTGCTCACAACTATTTCTCCACAAGATTCATTGAAAAAGTCAAGTGTCACTACAAACAATTTTTGAGAAATCCCTACAATGCATAGCATTGATTTTTAAATTATTGTCACAAGGTGTTGTGACTATTTGGGTTAGTTTATTTATAAATATTTGGTTATTAGTAGAAAACATTTGTAACGCTAAGCATTGGAAAATTGGAATTATGCTCAAACGCTTCATATCAATTGAAAATATAAGTTTTTCATGGGAAGTGAAAGGTTGTGAGCTGAGTGTCATAGCTTAAAAATAATAACATCAAACAATGGAGCTCGATTAGAGCTGTTAGAGTAACATTAAATCGAGGAGAAGTAAATAAATATATAAAAATTAACTAACTTCAACTACTTCATAATGATGGTCAAATAGTTTATTTAGTTTAAAACAAAAAAAAATCATTAGTTGAACATAGTATCTGAGGTAAGATTTGATCGTATTTTGAAATGATAAAGGTTTTTTTTTAATGATGTTTTGACAATATTTTATAAAATTAAAATTTTATCTCTTCCAATAAAGTAGGTTAAGATCTTTTTCTACAATTTTTGAAGCTTGATTTTTGAATGGAAGATTTCAAAAGAGTTATAAATTTAAGTATTGAGGGGTTTTCCCACTTTATTATATCAGATATCATTTTGGGATTCAACTCTATTAAGTAAGTCATTCATCTATGACCATTTCTATGAGAGGTAGTCCTAACTAAATACTTTCTCATGATTTTTGAAACAATTTGTTTTCATAATTTCATCATATGAAATAAGAATTATTTCATAATTGAGAAAAACTCATAATTGAGAAGAGAGTTCATAGTAAGTTGGGAAAAGCTCATAATTGAACATGGAATTTGACAAAAAAAAAACTCATAATAGAGAAAAAAAACTCATTATAATTGGCAAAAAGCTCATAATTGATCATGAAACATATGTGTGTGACTTGTAATTACTCATTTTGCATGCTCCTTCAACCCTATCTATGAATTGTAACTACTTGGTTTAGAAGTAATCAAGTATACCCATGACCTACACCCACTTAATTTCACATTTTATCAAGTCCTATCTCCTCACTCTTCTAAATTATTAAAAGAAGAGACCTAGAATTTGAGAGTGGAAATGTTGGCGAATAGATTCGAGAGTGTAACACCCTCCTCCCATATCTACCCAAGCAACTGTCCAACAGGGGTAAACATGTGGCAAGAGGCTACTGTGATATGATTCGACTCCCTTTGTATCCTTAAGGAAGTGGAATCAATGGAAACACATCAAACATACCTTCCACATCAACAACAACACTCCCAAGAGCCATCCCAACCACACAGGTATCATGCCCCCGGGTTCCACTGAGTTTTTAAGCTATTAAAGCTCTAGACGCTCCCATGCTATGGGCATGTCAGTGTCTAGAGAGCTCTTGATGCTCCCACAAGCCTACATGCCTGCGTCCAAGGACTATTTCTAATAGACCTATGCTAGATTCCCCAGGATTTAAGGCACTTTTCAAGCCCATAATTTCGGCCACTACCCAGAACTTGTTGTAACTTTTGGAATCCATTAAACACATGATGACAAGACTAATGAACCAAAAAATAACTCTAAGACTAGGCCTAGCCATCCCCAACTCAGACTGACATTCTATCAAACACTTGGCATCAATACAATCTATAGGTCTAGGATACAAGACAAAGAATGAATGACTAAAAAATCGTATGAGACGTGACAAGAAGGATCACCACCTTCTCCCTTTAACTTCTATGACATCAATTAGCTCTTTCATCCATCATTTTAACAGTTACAAGTAAAAACATGAAATAACCATGACAATAACCAATCATATAACCATGCTTGTAACCGGCATTAAACCATGAAAATAACAGTGAGATATGAGCCACTAAATCCACATATTAATAAGTACAAAAGAAAGAGAACTTAGCTTTTATTAAACATAGGAAAATCCAACCATGTTCGGGACTTCCACATACCACTCAAATGTATGCATGGTTGAACCAAACCTTTCTTTCAATTAATGACACTCGTGCCATATTCCAAGCATGAATGTGGGATATCATGGATAAACCAATCCAAAAACAACCAAGGGAATGCAGAGGTTAAACCACCTATACCCTCACCAAACTTTGATCACACCAAACTATGTTCACAAAACCAAACCAAACTTGGAATGCCATCCATAATCCATGACTATCCTTGAGGAATTTTTCGTCTCCTTGTCTCTCAGGCTTTACCATAATCTAATCAAAGATCACTAGGCCCTAAACGGAGGGAACTCCCTTAGGCTTTACCATGTATCCTGCCAAAACTGATCAAGGGATTCCTAGGCCTTTGGTAATGAACCTTGAGACCACCTCTGCCTCAGATTCTGAAATCCATCCTACAATTCCAAAGCTCAAAACTGAGATCAACATCCCAACACAGCATGGCATCTGGAAAATGACAAGGCTAGGTTGGAAACAACTGTCATATTCTAGAAAAACCATGCCACCGACAGCAAGAGAACTCTACACCAACATGCAAAGCCATTCATGTCGAAACCAACTAGGAAATCACACATGTAATATGTTACCAAAAAGTATTCCTGTTGAAACTGCTTGATCCCACTCTTCCTTACTTGATCCTTGCTTTCCTTCCTTTCCCTTTGCTTGCTTTTCCATCCTTGCTCCAAAGCTAGAGTATTACAAGAAAGCTCTAAGTGTCCAAGAGTGAGTGAGATAGAGAGAGAGAATAATGAGAGAGCTCCAAACCTAAACTAACAAAAGATTACATTGACTAAGCCTCCACGTTGATCCTCATAAGCCTATTTGTTAATGAGGCATCTATTTTCTTCATTTTCATTTATTTTCCTTCAATTTCCTCCTCACATGCAACTTGTGACCTTTCACCTTCATTTTCTCCTAATTTCCATTATTTTCATAAATAAATGTGCCAAAAATACCTTTTTTTCCTTTTTAATGTCTTTTCCATTGCCTTTGTCAGTTTCCCTTAGCCATAAACACATCCAATAGTGCCCATTAGGATATTTTTGCCCAAAATTAATCTTGGAATACATTCCCTTACGTGTGGTCTGATTTTTCCTTTATTAACTTTTATTACATTGAATTCTCACCACGGTTGTTACATAACCCTCCCCCTTGGGGGACACTGTCCTCGATGTTCAACCACACCATGACCTCAGTAAAACTACTAAAAAGAAAACATACTTCCCATGGAGCTTTATAACTTAGCTCGTTGCAGTATTTATAATGAAAGAACTGCTCAAAAGCAAAACATCATGAGAGCATGATAAGATAACAACCATACCACTTACTCAAGCTTTATAACACGACCATTACGATATTTACAATAACCACATATACACATATGCATATTTTCTAAACTAGGAAATAAAAGGATACAATGCGTGCATCTGCAACAAGGGAATCGAGAGGCTCACACCTCCACCCTCAAAGTAATACCAGGATTCACCTCCTTTCCAGGAAGTCCAAAATCCACTGCCACAGTCAAATTGCATCCAATGTCTAGTGCTATAATCCTGCACCACTTGTCCTCTCAGCGAATAGTTACTAACTCATCATTCCAAGGTGCACTCCCAATGTACATTTGATTCCATTTGGAAATGCTAATTACCGAAAACAATATACCCCCGACCTTCCCTTCTCTTCTACACAGTCCCTCAGGCAATCTAGTCACCCCTTTCGTGTAGTCACTCACCTTCCAAGTTCCCCAACATCTCCTATCCTGAGCAATCCATCCCTTGGTAAGGCTTCATCACATCAGAAAGTCAAACAAGCAAAGCATATACTATATCAAACCATCATATCGGTCATAGCATGCTCATAGAAATCAATGGACACTATTTGGTACCAGCATCCCACAATGGGCATACTCCTGAAGTGCTTTACCAACACATTGTTGTATGTTCCAATTCCTTTTGTCATTGCTGCTAATGCTTGTAGTCAATTTCAACCACCCAACTAGGAATTTTCGTGCTTCTTGTACTGAGCACATAACTTCGGTTAGATTTAAAAGAAATTGAAATAAATTCACATCATACGTCATTGGTAGCTCATCAATAAGGTACACTTGCAATCATGTTTACTTCTTGTCACAAAAAGTCAAACTAGCATCTTTGACCAAATCATGTTGTATAAACATATCACATCAAGTTAGCTCAAAAAACATCTATCATAGATCACACGTAATCATCATAGACCATAATCATAAATCACATGCTTGATAAAACTGAAATAAATTATCGATACTTGTCCTCTAATCAATCCCTAGCTTCTACTTTTGTCCTTATTTCGTATGCACTCTCGATCAGTTGCCACACCTGACAAACACTGAGTGCCTTCTCCTCAACCATGTGCACATACACATCGTGTGAATCACACACATACAACCACCCACGACATACAACACCATGCAATACATGCACCTACACCTAACATACCACTGTACACCTACACCCAATGTACAACACAAGACAATACATACTCCTACATTTGGTGTACACCACAACACAATACATATATGTACACAAAGTAAAACGAAATGAATACACATGTCATGATACCATGACTACACCATGCACATACATAATAGTACATGTACACAACAAAACATGTACGACATGCACATAATACCACATGTACACTAGCACCATAGGTACAACATGTACATAAAACCACCTGTACACATAATCTGGATTTAAACAAGAGCACAACAAATTATAGATATAACAATAAATACAAAGATGCAGTAGAAATAACAATTCATTTCATTATCAAATACTAAAATATGCTTCCAAATAGAATGGAAATAAGACTAGCTCAGGCGATGGTAGTTTATCTCTGAGAAGAGATGTGGAAGCTACATGCCTCTGAAGTGTGTTACAATGAGGCTCAAAGGCCTATTTATTATTGAGAAACAATGGAAAACCCTAAGCATCCAAAAACCTAACCCTAGGAGATGAAGCGCCAAACTATGGGTTCATTTGGGTAAATTGATACATCAACTTCCGACAGTCCTAACTTTGGCATACAATCTTCATTTGACATGCACAATAACTCATTAGAAAGATCTATCCAAGGACTACGAATTTTGAATGACCAACATTAGTTTCTGACCCATACTCATTCCAATTTTCCCAAAAAATGCCTTTTAGGGCCTCAAAACGGCCCGTGAAGTTCACGACCCGAACAACTACCAAAATAGTAAATTGTGCTACAAATAAGGAAACTGAAAAACTGAAAGAAACAATGGTGGGGGTCTAAGTGGAATAGGAGGGTGGCCACCAATATCCAATTGGATCATTCCTCCCCTCTTAGGAAGTAATGGTCCCCATTGCATTGAGTTCCTCCATGAGTTGAGGAAATTTTTGTTGAACTTGGTCCCTGGTGAGCCACTTGCCCTAGTGAAGGAGTTGGCCTCCTTTGAAAACTCAATATAGTTTGATCCATTGTTGTGATATGCATGTCCATGATCCAACCAGTTGTGGATTGTTCCATGCAATCTAGATTTAACTCTATAGGTGTGATTTGTTCTACGATGTTTGATGTGTCTAGCAATGGTGGGAAGTATGTTTGAAGGTGGTCCACATTCAACATTCGATGCACGCCAAGGAATGGGGGAATGCTGAGCTCAAATGCATTGTCTACCACAACCTTGGTAATGGTGTAAGGATGATATTAGAGTGGTTTTAGTTTCCAATAGGCTTCAGTAAGGCCTTCCTTTTGCAAATGGAACCAAACCTTGTCACCCACCTGAAACTTGTGTGGCACCTGATGTTGATCATGTCTCTACTTGTACTTGGCATTTTATTTCTATATAATTTCATGGACCTGCTGGTAGATGTGTTGGATGTGCTCAATGAAGTTGTTTTCCTTATTGGCTTAGGACTGGACATGAGCCGAATCCACTTGAGAAGCTACAAATGGCATGACCACATCAATAAGATATAGTGGCTGGAATCCCAAGACCACCTGAAAAGGGTTATGGCTAGTCGAGCTATGGCAAGCCCAGTTATAGCTGTGTTGGACATAGGGGAGGCTCTCATCCAATGTGCGTTCATGTTTTGAGTTATACATGTGCAAAATGTGCATGATCATCCTATTGACGACCTCTGTCTGGCCATCAATTTGGGGATGAAAAGCTCTGGACTTAGTGAGCATGGTGTCCAGCATCGACCAGAGATTGGACTAAAATGTACTGAGGAACTTGTTGTCCCGATATGAGATGATAGATTGTGGGATCCTAAAGTGTACCCAAACTCATTCAAAGAAGAGTTTAGCAGTGGATTCTGTTGTGATATTCTTCTTCTAGGCCGCCATAATCATTGATGAACAGGAAGGCTAGAATCGTCATCCACGACCAATGATTCTAGCGTTCCTGTCATCCCCCAAGAAGACATCACCACCATAACATTTCGCATACTCGCATAACCACTCTCTATGCAGAGTGAAGTGAAAGGATGCATGTGAGTCAATCAACCATGCTTCAAGATCTACATGTGTACTTGAAGAAGCCAAGTACACATCCCCACCTTCATCTGAGATGGTTTTCGCCACTGTAAAAGGAGCATCATCAGATCCCTTTCCTTTGTCAAGAGCTTTAGATTTACAATCCCTTTTGTAGTTCCCTTCCTTTCTGCATTTCCAGCACACCACCTTTACAGGTTTTCTCGGAGATTTAGATCTCCCACTCGATGACTTATTTTTGTTTCTGTTATGGGACCATCCTCGTACAAACAAGGCATCACCATTCTAGCTCTCCATATTTTTCCGTCTCATCTCGTCCATCAGTAAGGATGACGTTATTTCATCAAACTACAAGGCATTTGCATTGCTACCTATTGTAATAACTACACTATCCCACGAATCTCGTAGAGAAAACAACAAACTAATGCACTTATCTTCATCTGAAATTTTGATATCAACAGACGATAACTGACTTACCACAGTATTAAACACATTTAAATGCTCTGTCACTGAGTCTCCATCTTTCATCCTCAGGTTATACAACTTTTTTCATATGAATAGTTTATTCACAAGAGACTTAGATTGGTACAAAGTCCCTAACTTGTCCCACAAAGCCTTCGTCATAGCCTCCCCTGATACATTCAACAATACTAAATCTGAGACACATAATTGTATTGTGCTCTTTTCCTTTCGATCTAAATTCTTCCATTCTTCATCAGACACTCCCGTTGGTTTAGTACCTGGATCTACCTTGATCCACTAATCTTTATCCACCAACAGATCCTCCATCTTGAGTTTCCACAACTCAAAAATCTGACCATTAAATTTCTCGATCTCTATCTTTCCACTGCTTGCCATCTTCTTTCACCACTAGAATCGATCCCGCAAATCTCCCATTGAATGGGGTCTACTATAGGCCCAAACAAAACCCCTCAACAACAAAGGCATCCCCTTGAAGCCAAAACATCTCAGATACCAAATGTAGGTTTTAACCCTGTACAAAAATTACTTGTATATGAATTCTAAAAAATAGAAAATAAGCAATGCGAGAGCATAACACATAAAACACATATACATAGAGATTTTCCCCTGGATCCCAAAATGAGGACTACCAGATTGATTTTTCATTTTGTTCCTTTCAATGTTACAATGCATATTTATAGATGCTAAATCATCCAATACCAAGGACCAAAAACTATCGCATCCAAAAACATGGACCGAAAACCATCGCGTCAAAAACCATGTGCGAAAATCATGCAGAAAACCATAGGTAGGTCTGCGCAGCCTAATATAGGGTCCAAAAAATATTTTCCTGGGGCACTGCCCCAGACCTCGTAGAGGGAGGCTACCCACCCCCCTCAAACCCCCCAAATAGGGGGGCTGTCGCCCCCCTGTGATCCCCCCCGTTGCGTAATCGACGCAATGAAGGGGGGTCTCCACCCCCCCTCTAACCACCTAGTTCACTACGTGTGCTAGTCATGGAAAGAATAACACAACTCAACAGAACCTGGGTCATTCCAAAAGTGCATTTCTCCAAATTTTCACACAGCTTGCGTTGCCACAGTGTTTGGAGAACCTATCTAATGTGGTGGAGGTGCTCATCCCAAATTTGGCTGAATATCAGGATGTCATCCAAGTATACCACTACAAATGAGTTTGTGAATGACCACAAGATGTCATCCATTAGCCTCATGAAGGTTGTAGGAGCACTCGTCAACCCAAAAGGCATAACCAACCATTCAAGGAGGCCCTCCTTGGATTTGAAGGCAGTCTTCCATGCATCAAAGGGTTCGATTGGTACCTGGTGATATCCGGACTTCAAGTCGATCTTGTTGAAATATTTTTCCCCCTTCAGTTGGTCCCAAAGGTCATTAATCTATGGGATTGGGTACCTATTCTAGACAATGATCTTGTTCAAAGCCTGACAGTCAATACAGAGTCTTTAAGTCCATCCTTCTTCTATACCAACACAATCGGTCTCCCATAGGGTGATGAACTCAGTCAGATGTGACCTTTCTCCAACAGCTCCTAAATCTTCTTCTTGATTTCATCGTTCTCCATAATGGAGTGCCAATAGATTGGTGCATTGGTAAATGACACACCTAGGGTATGATTGATGGAGTGCTTGGCATGAAAGTGCAGAGGCACCCGTGTGGGGGAGGTGAAGATGTCCTCGTACTCCTCCATGACCTTGTCAATCTGTTTTTGTTGTGTAGAGGGGCCATGTCTAGAGGTTGTGGCCACTGTCTTCCTCTTTCCCTGAGGGTGCGTCGTTAGGAAAATAAATTTCCTAGTTCTGGAAATGAGCTTACTGCATTTTTTCGTAGTAACCAAAGAGATGGAGGTAGGCAATGATACCTCCGATATCTTGTATAATGTATTTCCCAAAGTAAAAACAAAAGCACGAGGCCTTGACTCATACACAACATGTCACTTCCACAAGTATGGTTGGCCTAATAATACATCATAAACATCAAGTGGAGCAGCATCACATAATACCTCATCCATTAAGGGCTTGATGTTGTATGGAAGGTGGCACTGCTCGCTCACGCAAAGATCCCATCCTTAGTGAAGCCACCTGATGGTGTACAGTTGTGGGTGTGTTGTGGTTGGTAAGCTCAGCTACTTCACGACCTCTACCAAAATGAGTTTCTTTTGGCTCCCGCTGTCAACAATGAACTGTAGCAGGGAACCCTTTACCCACATCTGAGAGTGGAAGAGGCACTCCTCCTCTTCTGGATCTTTGGGTTCCTCCTTCTAGATCTTCATGGTGGAAATGACGACATTGGGCTCCGCATCGATAATATGCTTCCCTTTTCCATTCCCCTTTTCAGGTTTTGACTCAGAGTCAGAACATGCATCTGATTTCGAAGCATTTAACTTGACCACCAGTGATTACCTAGCCTGATACTCACTTGTGTTGTGAGTGGAGCTTTTATGGAACTTACACCACTTTCCCATGTCCTTCTTCGGCTTCGTGGTGTTTTTCTATTCTTGTGGATTTGGCGGGTTGTCCTAGACCGCCTTGCCTTGGCTTTATCCTTTGTTATGCTGTTTGGGGGCACCTTTCCCTTACTTCAGATTCATGGATCCAAAGTCTCGCTTCTTCTGTTTAAATTTTTGCTCGATCATGACAGCATATTGGTATGCCTGTCCCAACAAGGAGGTGTCCAAGAACTCCATCTTGTCCTACATGTACCTATGTAGGAAGCCGCGGTACTTGATCACCAAATGTTTCTCAAAATCCTTTATACCAAACTTTGTGCGAAGGGTATGAAAAACATTGGTAAACTCGAGCATATCTTGGTCTCTTTCCTGTTGCAGCGTTGTCCACTTTATGTATTTATCCTCATAGCTCCCGAGAGAGTAGTAATGCGCCTTGATGGCATCCCAGAATGAGTTCCAAGTGGGTGCGGCTGAAAACAGTGAGGTTGTACTTTCATCATTTTTCTCACTGTAGGTTTCCCACCAGTCGTTGATGTGGGGGGCAGCTTTGAGAAGAGAGAAAGTAATATTTTCTTGGCTAGAAAAATCATGAACAAAAAAATATCCTTCCAACATATTTAACCATTTATCTATGCTTCTGCATCTATTTGGCCCTCAAATATGAGAATGTCAAATTTTACTTGTACCTTAAAAGGAGTGGAGCCTCTAGAGTGGTTGTTGGATGTGGATGCACCACCGGTGGGCAATCATTCAAGGATCCGGGCAAAGTTATCCATCATCGCGTTTCTTTGTTTCTCGAGGGCCTCCTTGAGCAATATTTTGATAGGATCTCGTACCCCCTCGTCTTTCTTTTCTTCCCCCATGGGTGTTCGTCGGGGTTTGTGAGGCTAATATTGTAAAGGTTCAGCCAGACCAAGCCCTAGCTCCTTATATCCTAACCTTGTTGGGGACATAAAAAAAAACAAAGAAAGAGTAGACAACTCTAATACCACGGATCAGGATTTAAATAGGAATACAAAAAATTATAGATATAATCATAAATACAAAGATGCAATAGAAATAACACTTCATTTCATTAATATCAAATACTGAAATATGCTTACAAATAGAATGGAAATAAGACTGGCTCGAATGATGGTAGCTTATCTATGAGAAGAGATGTGGTGGCTGCATGCCTATAAACTGTGTTACAATGAGGCTCAAAGGCCTATTTATTAATGAGAAACAATGAAAAACCCTAAACATCCAAAAACCTAACCCTAGGCGATGAAGCACCAAACAATGGGCCCCGTTTGGGTAAATTGGTACATCAACTTCCTGGGGTCATAACAGTGGCATACAATCTCTGTTTGACGCGCACAATACCTCGTTAGAAATATCTATCCAAGGACTACAACTTTTGTATGACTAACATAGTGTATAACTCATGTTGGTCCTGATTTTCCCAAAAAATGTCGTTTAGGGCCTCAAAACGGCTTCGGAAGTTCATGACCCAAAAAACTGCCAAAAATAGTAAATTGTGCTACAAATAAGGAAACTGAAAAACTAAAAGGAGAAATGGTGGGGGTCCAAGTGGAATAGGTAGGTGGCCACCAATATCCACTTGGATCAACACAACACCACCATCACAACATGTGCACAACATCACATGTACAGAACACCACATGCATAATTTGTACACAATGCCACATGTACACTGCACCACCTATACAATGTGTACACAATACCACGTACACAATACCACATGCACGACATGCACACGACACCACATATATAGAGCGTCACATGCATGACATGTACACAACACCACCTGCACACAATTCCACTTGTACAACATGTAAACAACACCACATGCATGCAACACCACTTGTACAATCATTCACACCACACCATCTGTACATAGAACCACATGTACAACATGCACACAACACCACATGTACATAACATTGCATATCCAATATTTACATAACATCATTTGTACACAACATTTCATATCCAACATGCGCACAACACGAGATGCACACAACATTGCATATCCATCACACATACATTACAATATGTACATAACATCATGTATCCAACATGTACATAGCGCCATCTATACCCAACACTTCATATTCAATATTCACACAAAACTATATGCACTACCATGAACATAACATCACATAACAACATGTACACACACTATATATACATAACACCATATGTGCAAAACATCACAGATGCAACATGTACAACATATACAACAAAAGCACAATAGTAGTATCACACATCCAAAACCACATTGTCTCTACCAGGAAACCTTGCTTCCAGTGTTTCTCTGCCATCCATGCTTATTCTAGCATGCCACAAAGCACACTACTTTCATTCCGCCAATGTGTTCTTCAGCGTTACCTGTCATAGCATAAACATAGGTATAATACAAGCATACAATACCAATTCATATCCACGCGAGACTGACCTCATATATTTGTCATGACTACTCTTCCCACTTAATTCCTCATAAACCAGGAAGCTCTTCATGCCATTTTCCTACATAAGAAATCATTCCTCCACAAGAATGATCCCTAGCGACCCTGTCAAAGAATGACATACATACATGCAGGTATACATATATAAAGCATTAGCACAAAACATCATGATCTCGTCAGAAAACAAAATACCTACATACATACATGTATACATATATATGCATCGGCACAATCATGATCACAACATAATTGCCACATATCATAAGGTCAAGGTTAAAATCACTTCCTTTATCTGTGCAATGCATGTACACCATCAAGAACAACAATTCCCAAGATAGCTAAGGCATCTGATACCTCAAACGCACAAGACTAACAACAGACACCATGAATCAATCCCCATGGTTCCCAGTGCTTCCAAGGGAAAGCTCACCTTGAGCCTTCTTCAAGATTCCATGGAAATTTATTTTCCATGCAATCCCTAGCATCATACATCCATCAACACATAACTGTCAGTGCTTAAATAAACATAACAATACATTGGTTACCTTACCTTGTTGTTCCAACCACCTTGCAACTGAACATATCCACACCATCTCTCAAGGGACTCCAACTCCCTTGATAGATCCACATGTAACTAGAGACTAGAGAAGATACCTGTCAAATACAAGTTCATGAATCTAGAACATATCCACATAATGTCACATAAGATTAAGGTTAATAAGAATTCTTGTATGCAAAGCGCTCATTCATTTGGAATTAGGGTTTCCAAACATAACCAAAATAATTCTTGCCCAATTCCTTTCTTTGACATTTTCCTTGTTGCAATTGAGTGTTAATATGCACTGTTGCATCGCCCAACTATTAGTTATATAAAAACATCAACTGTTACCTTGTCATGCTAATACCAAGCATGTTACCCTGCAACTTCTCACACATTTCAAACACATGCTCCAAATATCAAGACAATCATCCCTATCAATTTGAAATCAACCTTTACCAAGTCTAACAATCATGTCATAATCCATAGTCAACTCATATTCATTAAACTTAATACCATAACTGTCACCTATTACACTCAAGTACATGTCAGTTATCTCAACACATAAGTGTTAGTACAATCATCTTAAAACAAGATGGTTCATTCAGGTAATCTTACAGACACATACTCATATCATGCAAGTAATCAAACATTTAGACAACAGATAGGAGGCATAGTAGACACCAACACTCAAACAACAATTAAATGAAATAATCAAACATTCCAACACAAAGTAGATGGTATAAGCAAGCTCATACCTTAATGTATCTCTAGGGAGGCTATCTTGTCTACACAATCAATCCATATTAGCATGATATAACTTCACAACATATCAACTCAAAAATAAATAAGCTCGTGATATCCATAATAGTCACTAGATAACATGTTCACATCATAAACTCATAAATGTTCACATCATAAACTCATAAAGAATTATCATTCATACATAATAATCAGATATGTACTGTCAGTCTAGATTAGTATGACATAATATCACAACTCATACCTGAATGTCATAACCCTAACCATTTGCATAGACCAATCCAAATTAGTATGGTACACACAACATCAAGATCTTAATGTAATAACTCTAATCATCAAGTTACTAGCATATAACAACAAGAAGTTATATATCATGCTCATCAACAAAATATAACCTAATCATCCAACTAACTATCATATAAAAACAACAAGTTAACCTATAACACACTTCTCAACAACATATAACATAATCACCAAGCTAACTACAAGTTGACATATAACATATTCATCAACGACATGTAACATAATTATCAATTTAACTAACATATAACAACAAGAGAAATGCATACAACCACAGGTTACTAACACTCATGACTATCTCACACATGTGCATATCACTACATTAATCAACTCGCATCTATCATGTATGTAACCATAACATTAGTAGAGATGTACATAAATCTAACTTGTATGCATATAACAATTCCATTAGCTAGCATACATGCATGCCCAACATCCAAACCTATATGATGACATGCTCTTGCCTTGAGGTCCAATGAGTCAACTTCACTTTAATGATCTACATCTCCTGCTCTATCTCAGCCAACACATCATCATCATAACAACCAACAACATCATGATGACCTAATTTTATACAATGACCTCACAATTCTTGTCCTACCTACCATACATGCATAACAAATGCATATACAACCATACACTCATGGCGACACACCCCACCACAACACCCTCAACCTTCACATGGTGACATCACTACAACTATGATCAATGCCATGTAAATGCAACACACACATGCACTACGAGCATAAACAAAATTTATGAAACCAACATGAATTCTTGACCAACACACTTCCCATCTTACTTGAGGGGTGAACCATGCGCTGATACCGCTTCGTGGTATCAGATATGACCCAAATAGAGCACAACCTGCTCTGAAACCACTTTGTGACACCCTCCTGCCATATCTACCCATGTAACTAGAAAACTAGGGTAAACATGTGACAACAGGCTACTATGATATGATTCAACCTCATAGGTATCCTTAAGGAAGTGGAATCGATCAAAACCCATCAAACATACCTTCCACATCAGCAACAACACTCCCAGGAGCTAGCCCAACCACATAGGTATCATGCCCCTGGGTCCCAATTATCTTTTAAGCTATTAAAACTTTATACGCTCCCATGCTATGGGCATGCTCGCGTCCAAGGAACTCTCGACTCTCCCACAATCCTGCATGCCTACGTCTAGGGACCATTTCTAGTAGACTTGTGCGAGACTTTGTGGGATTTAAGGAACTCTTCAAGCCCAGAATTTTGTCCACCGCCCATAACCTGATGTAACTTCCGAAATCCATTAAACACATGATGACAATAATAATAAACCAAAACTAACTCTAGGATTAAGCCTGACCATCCCCAATCGGGACTTACATTCTACCAAACACTTGGAATCAATGCAATCTATAGGTATAGGATACAAGACAAAGCATGAATGATTGAAAACTCTTATGAGACATAAAAATAAGGATCGCCACCTTCTCCCTTGAACTATTATGACATCAATTAGGTCTTACATCCATCATTTTAACAATTACAAGTAAATACATGAAATAACCATGACAATAACTAGTCATATAAACATGGTTATAACCATAATTAAACCATGATAATAACAGTGAGATATCAGCCATTAAATCCACATATTAATAAGTAGAAAATAAAGAGAGCTTAGCTTTTATTAAACATAGGCAAATCCAACCAAATTTGGGGCTTCCACGTACCACCCGACTGTAGACATGGCTCAACCAAATATTTCTTTCGGCTAGTCACCCTCGTGCCATATTCCAAGCATGAATGTGGGATCTCATGGATAAATCAATCGTAAAACAATGAAGGGAATCTAGAGCTTAAACCACCTCCACCCTCGCCAAACTGTGATCACACCAAACTGGTGCTCTGATCATAAAACCAAACTAAACCTGGAATGCCATATGGAATCCATCACTATCCTTGAAGAATTTTTTGTCTCCTTGTCTCTCAAGCTTTACCGTAATCTAATGCTAGATCACCAGGCCCTAAAATGAGACACCTCCCTCAGGATTTGGTGTGTATCCCGCCAAAACTGGTCAAGGGATTCCTAAGCCTTTGGGAACGAACCTTTAGACCACCTTTTCACTAGATTCTAAAATACATCTAGCAATTCCAAAGCTCAAAACCTAGTTCAACATCCCAACACACCATGGCATCGGGAAAAAGGTAAGGCTAGGTTAAAAACTAATATCATGGCTTGGAAAAACCATACCATAAACAACAAGAGAATCGTACACCAACATTCAAATCCATCTGTTAGTGTCAGCCTTTGCAGCCTTCCTCCAGTGATCAAACATATTCTTACAAAGTGATTTTAAGGTGTCAAGGTCAAATTTTATCATTTGAGTGAGTCTTCAAGTAAGAATTTTGTCACTAGGTATTAGGTCTAGGGTTTGCTTTTAATCCTGTCAAAGTTGTCCAAATGTCAGTCCATATCACCATTCTGCTGAGTGTACCATCATTCAAAGGGTTGTCATCATCATGTCAAGTTCCACTGGGTCATTTTACACCTTGTTCATGCTTTAGTTGTGCATAGGTAAGGTCCATTTCCCTCTCCTAGGGTTTTGAAGGTAATTTCTCTTGGATGGTAAAATAATTAGCAAAAATTGTATCCGAATGTTCATACACCTTCCCCTATCCTTAATGTACCTCATTAAACACTTCCCATCACTGAGATCCCCCGAATTCCTCATTTTTGCACAAACCCTAGTTTCTTGCTACAACTTGACAATTTGCTAGGCTAGGCCTATGTTTTTCCCTTTGGACCTCTTCCCCTCACTCAATCTTTGAAATTACACTTTCCCCTACTTCCTAGCATCCCTCCCTACTTCCCAAAATTTTCTCAGGAGTTTAGAAGCCCTTTATCCCCTTCATTTCACTTCATTTCGACAAATCCCCTGTTCCACACATTGGGATAGGTTTTACTCCAATGATGTTTCTGAGCAGGACAAGATGAAATTGGGACAAATGAGAGAGATTTTTGTCCACAACAGGCCTTTGAAGAAAAACCTTCTTCAATTTTTACAAAGGTGTCATGGTTTTATAGAAATGTCAAAAATACAGTTGCCTCGGGAGAATTGATGCACCTCTAAAGTGACCTTCGGAAAATCAAGTTTTCTCCTAGATTGGTTGGCAAAATGACTTTATTGATGAGTCAAATGATAAGAAGACACAAATAAATTTCCAATGAACTATCATGAGCTCAATTTGGAGTTGAGAAAGCCCTTCAAAAGTTGACTACAACAACACTCTACCTTTAGGCAGCCTCATTTGGCACATTTTGACCAGTCTTGGGAGATTTGATTTTTGACATGACAAATAAACTCCAAATCCAAAAATTTCAGTTTTGCTGGAAAGTAAACTCAAATACGTTTCCAAGGAGCTATCTTGCGCCCAGTTTAGACACAGGGAAGGCCTCCAAAAGTCTACTGGAAAACGTGTGACACATTGGGCAGGTAGCGCGACACATTGGGTAGGTGGTGCGACGCACATAACTGGCGCGACGCATTGGGCTGCAATTTCCAGTGCAAAAATACACTAGCGCAGTGCATAGAGAAGGCGTGGCGCATTGGGCTTGTGGCATGGTGCATAGAGATGGAAGCCTAATTTCACTCACAAACTCTCCCAAATTGCAAAATTTTCTCAATCTTCTTGTGTTCAAGTAAACATTTCTCCCATGACCAATGAATGAGTTACCTTGGTGTTTATGGTGATTTAGTGAGAATTTTTTCAAACCCTGCCTCCTTGAAATTTTTCCTCAAAGGTAACTATTTCCTAGGGTTTACATTGTTTTTTTAGCCATCAAGTCCACCTTTCTACTCCCTTGCTCCATTTTCCCTCATTTCCCTATTCCCTAAACTCGCATATCCCTAAATTCACTAATCCCATATCCCAATTCCCATTTCCCACAGTCCCAAATACAAATTCCCAAACCCTAGTCCTCTACTAAAAGCTTCCAACTTATTCTCTAATTCCCTGTTCCCTTAGTTAAACCCTACCCCAACAGTCCCTAAATCCCTCATTGTTTCCACCCTCCATAGTCCCAAATATCACTCTTTCCCTTGGTGGCAAAAGCTAAAACACATCACAACTCATATACTTCTCAAAGAGATCATCTAAGAGAAGCAGACAGAAATCAAAGCCTCGTCCCTCAACGTCGAGAGGGCTAAGTGGATTATAAAATTCTTGGAGCAAAGGAATAAGCAGCTTGAAGGTCAGCAGGTGATTATGGAGTTACAAAACATTCAGGAGAATCGCCAAGTTGCCCAAAGGAAGAGGGTGGAGTTCACTTCACTTGAGCAAGAGATCAATGTTGATCGAGAGATTTGGCTTGAGAGGGTCAACATTCATCTTGCGAAGCTATTGGAAAAGGCAAACAAGGACAAGGACATGCTCACGCACATGAAAAATCATTATTGGGCACGAAATCATGTTTGCAAAGCAAGGATCAAAATCTTGAAGGAAAGACTAGGGAGGGCACTAAAACGACGCAAAAGGCATGATAGGCTCCAAATCTTGGCTGAAGATTCTTTGGCTGAGCATAGTACTTGATGAGGGACCTTCAGCCCAAATTTCAAGGAATTTGGAATTTTTTTTGTCAAATTTGAATTTTTTGGTCATGAAACAGATTTTCCTGCTCAACGCATAGTGTCACCTTGTGCGCGCTTATAATTGGCAACTCTTTAGGAGGAAAACTTGAAATTTCTTTATCTTTTATGAAAAATTATGCATGCTCAGGAATGGCCTAAGGATTTCATCAAGTTTTGGTTTGCCTAAAGGGTCAAAAAGACCTTCAAAATATCCTTTCTGCTACTTTTTGCACACATAGGAAGCAGTGTTGGGAGATTGGACTTTTGGAGGGGAAAACGGACACCAAAGCCATAAATTCCACATGGGTTGGAAATTAGCGAGGTAGGTATTTCCAATGCTACGCATACAGATTTGAGGTGCGACGCATAGGGAAATTTAGCCTATTTTTCACTCAGCAGCTCATAATTTCACCTAGTTTTGACTAGTTTCACTCTTTCATGTAACTCTTGATTTATCTTGATGTAATTTCATGACCATGATGTAATTTTGGCACATTTTTACTTGTCTTAGTAGATTCATTCACCAAAAGGTGAAATGTGAGTGAATGAATCAATTTCCTAGCATATAGAGGCAAGTTGTTTCATTGCCTATTTTTTAGTTCTTTGTTTAGATATGGTTGAAACAACTCCTAGAATGATGAGCTTGACCCCTAGAGGCATGGGATGGAGTTAGGCTTGTCTATATCATGTAATTTCTCAGTCGTTTTCACGGTTGGACACTTGGGATTGCTTGGCACTCCATTGTACATTTGATTTCCGCATTTTTGACAAAGGAAAGACCAGGGTTTGCAGCACTTTTTGGGATCCTTGTGGCTCTGTGTTTTGATGGTGTTCTTCTCTATGTAATTAGTAAGTTCACTGATATTTATGTGTACCATTTCCTTTCCCTTTTGCTTCTGAAATTAAACAAATGAGTGGAAAAGGTAGAATCCATTAGCTTGTTGTGCTCTTCCTGTTAGTTTTGTTTAATTCTAAATGTTTTCTTCAGTTTGAAGAGGATTCTTGATACCCTCTTGTCCTCTTCAGCTTCTCACCAATCTGAACCCTCCATCTTTACAAATCAAAGCATCAAAACGATTTCCTTTCATGCCCCAATCAGAACTTTGCAAAACTGGCCTTCATCCCCGGACCCTAATCTGCCTTTCCCTTGATTCCAACAAAAACCCCAAAAAAATCAAAACAAATCCTTGCACTGCATACCTAGCCTAAAATTAGTTTTTTAGTTCAGTCATCTCAAGCCCCATCGATTATCTTTTGTTGAGATTGACCCAGAGAGATCCCTCTCCTATCTTCGTAGGGCTAGCTACGAGGCTGAGAGTGGTTTGATGTTGGTCCTAGAAGCTTACCTTTTCAGCTTGAGGTAAATCTAGGCACTAACACCATCCATGTTGATACTAGCTAGGAAATAACACATGCAATATGTTACCTACAAGTATTCCTATTGAAGTTGCTTGATCCTACTCTTCCTTGCTTGATCCTAGCTTTCCTTCCTTTCCCTTTACTTTCATTTCCTTCCTTGCTCCAAAGCTCTCCAAGAAAACTCTAACTATCCAAGAGTGAGAGAGAGAGATAGAATAATGAGAGAGCTCCAAAACTGAACTGACAAAATCTGACACCGACTAAGCCTTCCCACTGATCGTCATAAGCCTATTTATTAATGAGGCCTCTATTTCTTCATTTTCCATTATTTTCCTTCAATTTCCTCCTCACATGCAACCTGTGACCTTTCACCTTCCTTGTTTCCTAACTTCCATTATTTTCATAAATAAATGTGCCAAAAATACCTTTTTACATTTTTTATTCCTTTTCCATTGCCTTTGCCAATTTCCCTTAGCCATAAACACATCCAGTGATGCCCACTAGGATATCATTTCCCAACATTCATCTTGGAATACATATCCCTTACCCGTGGTCATATTTTTCCTTTATTAACTTTTATTACATGGAATTTTCACCAAGGCTATTAGAGAGAGCTAGAGTTTGAAACTCATCATGCTGGTGGAATATACGAAAGGTTAAGAAAGGTGTCTTAAGAAAAAAGAGCTAGTAATATCATCAAACAAGACCTAATGTATAATATGGTCGTTGTAATCTTATCCTATTGATAACATAAATCTAAATATTCCCCCATCAATTATCTTATGTATTTAATTTTACATGCAAGTATTTGGTAGATGTATTATTTCCTTGAGAAAATTAAGTTATATTTATAAGTGAATAGAAATCCTTAAGCCCAAACTTGTTTGAGATTGGTTTGATTGATTTCTTATGTGTCGGTAGTAGGTAGCAGAGCTATATCTTAGATCTCTATAGTTGCATCATCTAGATCATGTGTCACGTGAGGACACTATTAGAATTAATTTACATGTTGTAATCTCTCTCCTTATGCATAATTAGGGAATAATAATCCTAGATTTAGTGATGATATATTTAGTGGTCTATCATCCTTTGTTTCCATGTCTCATTATATTATAAAGAGGCTATTCTTATCCATGGGAACAATTCTATACAACATAATTCGTGACTCCACTGGGTAAGTGCTTTGTTTTCATCCTTTGTTTTTTAGGATTTATTTAAACAAAAAATCAGGCCATGGCCTTTAGGTCAAATTTTGTAATCTTTGGTGTATATTATGAAAGAAATAACTACATATATAAATTATTCTTGAAATTTTATCATTCTTTACCTAAAAAGCCATTCAAATCAACTTTTGGAGAGTGAAGCCATCATTGGTTCAAAATTAGACAATTTTCTGATTTTCTATGATAACCTCCTAGACTATTTGGATGATGTATTTGACAAGGAACTTTAATTTCCAACAAACCAAAACTATTAGATATCCCAAAATTACTTTTGATATATTATATGAAATATTTCTAATATACACAAAGTGTGCTAAGGCCCCTGAGAATGTTTATTCTCAAACTTTAGGGAATTTTGTAATGGTTCATGTGTTTGCTTCTCTGCAAACACATTGATGTATTGTTTGGGATTGATACCATTGTCCTACATGCTTAACATTTTCTTTGCTAATTGAGTGTGTATTTTAAATCCTTATTAAAATAAGTGACAAGACAAAGTTTTACAAAGTATGTTGTGCTTTTAGTGTCTTTTTTACCAAAAGGTTTTCTTGGAGTGTTTCAGTGTGCTTGCTTGGATCACAATTAATTAATTGTTTTGGGTTTTAGAATGAAGTTTGATAGTTTAAGGAATTTTTGGTTTTCTATTATTATATTTTTTCAAAGAAATATTTATTCCTTTTATTATGATATAATTCATGAAATGAAAATTATATGTTGCATTTCATTCCCTTCTCTATCTTTTGAATTATGAATAATTTATTAAACACCATATAGCTTTCACTGCCTATCCTTTTTTAGTAAAACAATGATAAAATAAATACTAAATTAAAAACAATTATACCTTCTATGTTTATAACAAAGAAAGTTTGTAATATTTAAGGTCATGTTTTAGGTTGGAAAACAAACTTTCCATGGCCATAAAACTTAAATTATAAATCACTAGAGTGTAAATTCCATTTGTTTGATAGAAAAATTTCCAGAAAGCTCCTCTAAATTATGAGTCAAGCACAAGATCACATTGGATGAAAGTGGAGGGATATTACGACTTCATTCTTTTATAGTGTTTATTGGACTACTACACATATCAGGATATCTTAAGGACATTTTTCTCTATGAAAAATCCCTCATTGAGGATTTGAGCTTCGTTTCTGACCCATGACTATTCCCCCATTCATTAGAATTACGAGCCTATAATCTTGGTGGCAATTATTTAGGATACCTAACCCAGGTTACTATTGGTGGAAAGTGCTTATGGTACCTAATAAAAAGGTTATATCAATATATTAAAACCTATGGGGTATGCCCCATGTTTACACAAGTACTTGTTAAGGAAGAGTTATTACTGATACTTTTCTTATTCTTCTTTTGGAACTAGCTTAAGCCTAGGCTAGGGCCATCTCCAATGGTGGATGGAAAAACAATATTCCCACCAATGGTATGCTATCACTAGGATTTTACAAAGCTCAGTAGAGCTTAGACGCCCCTTGGAATAGTTTAATTCCCCCAAAGGTGGCTCGCATCCTCAACCCCTCCCCATGAAATTTGAACCAATGACTTGGTGGGATTAAAACCCACACACTTCTCACACATTTTTTAGTTGGACTTGGGCCCTAATAATCATAGGGATGAATTTTAAAAGGTTCCCTTAATCCATTAATTTTCTTGTTCTATAACTTTGGCTTTATTATGGGAGTGATTTTCTCTTTGAGTCTAGTTGCACATAAAATGTTTTTACTTTTGAGAAAACATTTGCAATTCATTGTGGCTAAAAAAACCTTTTTTTTTGTAGATTCAAATTCTTCCTATTGAAGAGGGAGGCCCACCATTACATATGTGAATAATATATTACACAACATATGACTTTGAAACCAAAGAATTAGGAAGGATAGTGTTTAGTTCCCATGAAAAAGAGTAAGTAGTGTTTAAAGTGGCAGATAAGAATCTTCAACCATACCTTAAATCTCCTTTAATAAAAAATGTGACTCTATACTCATTAGGGTGGGTGAGTTTCTTGATGATTCTTTCAACACTTGATAATTCTCATTAGATGTTTGGTGTGATTGCACCATTAGAAAGTTGTCACATCATCATTAGGTGTTTGTGGAGGCACCTATATGATGTATTTGGTACCCTTAATTATTGTGATGGGTACATTATGTTTTAAGCCCTATATAAGCCCCATGTTAACTATGAGACCCCTTATTAAGCCATATATATTGAGTGATTATATTTCTGTTGTTATATTTTTATGTAGGCTAGAAGCTTTCATGGTCCTATTTTATAATAATTGTACTTGTTGTCTCCTATATATATACCAAGGACCTAGTACGATCATCAAATATTGTCTTGCACCTTATATTCATTGTAGAAAGAGGTCCCCCTATAAATTAATTAGTAGTTTCTTATCATTTTTAAGGCACAAGGTTCATAACATCTAGTATCATAGCTTATGAGCTTAGGTTCTTTTTACTTCAAATGAGTCATTTTGACATTTTCACTACATTTTTGTTTGGGGACTCTTCAGATGGTGAAATTTGGAGCATATTGAGGAGAGATCTCAAGGAACATCTTGTGAAACTTTTAGTTCTCAGTTTTCTATACTTTCGAAGATATGATATGGGGTATTTAGGGTTCCTAAATGCTCTTGAAATTAGTTTTAAAAAGGTTTGTTGGGATTTTCACTATTATTGTTTTTGGATGTTTCAAAAGTTCAACTTTTGAGGGAAGATGGTAAAGATTTCTAGGTACGTATGATAAAAATTTCAAACTTATTTTAACTACATGTCCAAAGATATTCTATGAGTAAGTTAAGATTATTGAATTCTCTTGAATTAAATTTGAAACAAATTAGTTTATAATTTTCACTATAACTTATTCTGAGGGATGTTTCAAATTATAAAATATTAAGGAGAAAGAGGAGAGATCTTTAGGTACTTGAGTAAAAACTCCAAAGTTTTCTTTTATATACTTTAAAATATATTCCTTTTGGAAGTGAGAGTTTATAAATGGTCTTGAAATCATTTTCAAACATGTCAACTTGGTATTTTTTCTATAACATTTTTTCTGGGACTTTTCAGAATGTGAAAGTTTTAGAGGTATTAGGATACATATAGAAGTAACAATTTTACAATTATATTTGAATAATTGCACACATGGAATACTATATAGTTTTCTATTTGGAAGAGGATGCAAATTAGCAATTTTTGGGACATTTAGTATAACTTTCACTTAGCACATAAAATTCTCATCATACTTATGGAATTGTAGAGAAATATCAGAGTATTACCAACCAAAGTTTCAGATTCATAAGGGTTCAAATATAAAAGATATATCAAGAAAATGTTTAGTTAATCAAATATTCTCCAATTTAAGCTTTTAAAGCTAAATAACTAACAAATAACATAAATTTTGATTAGAATATCCATCTTTTATGGGTGACTGGAAATTGTGATAAAAGGGGTTATTGTCATACCTCCAAAGAAATATCCAAAAGCTACTTCACCAATTAAACCTCTTGAAGGAAGAACCATGACTTATGAATAAAGTCAAGAATTAGACTTTAGGTTCTCCCAATTAGAGAAGAAAGTTAATGAAATGGATGTTTGCATGTTGAAAAAGGTGTATTTTTAGGTTCTTAGGAAAAATATAAAGGAAAAAGTTATGGACGAAATGGAAAAGAAGATGAATCAAAAGAAGAAATGGTGGATAAAATGGAAAATAAGGTTAATGAAAATAAGGAAGAAGTACAAAAATCCATAAAATAATTATAGTCCATTCTATTAAAGCATCTTCTAATAACCCGAATGCGGGTGAAATTCAAGGTTATTAATGGCATTTTAGAGGAACAATAGCGCTCGACCCAACCAGCTGCTAGCCAATGCTCTTTTCCATGCCTAGTTATGGCACCTGAAGACTCACTTAAGGCGAGAGTAGGTCCACCTGCAGGACATCTTAAATGATCATTCCAGTCGAGATAAGGATGTTGTTAGTTTAAACATGGTGCATATGCCCATCCATCCCACTGTTTGCCCTCCCTCCTTCAGCATTTGCCCGCTCCAAGTAGGAAACCCCTGCAGTAGAACTGTTACAGGCAATCACTATTAGCTTATTTGCTATCTTGATTTTGGAAATGGGTTTCATTACTCCCATTCCCATCTCTGCCCTTTGAACCCTGTTCAGGAACCCTCTGCGCATTCTCTGCTTCCCATCCAAGCACCCAATTTTCCTAAGCTTCTCCTCCGCCACATTACCATGGTTTGTCACTCCATGAGAAGTCACCATGGAGGTAGCCGAGGTGGTCGCACTCGCTCTTAGGCAGCACCAAGCATGGATTAGCCACCACCACTTTCCTCTTCGCTTTCATCTTAGGCTAATTTTCCCCCTCCTAGCCCGCACCGCAGACACTATCTGCACAATGCCTTTCAGTCGACTCATTTCAAATTTCAGAGTAACTTGAACTGGCCCATTATCACTGCTAATATAACCATCATATTCTCTGAAGAAGAAGAACATCATAGTGCTCCGACGCGTAACTCGGCAGAGCAACCTCAGGACATTCACATAATTGTTGGTAGTCATGGCTCTGAGCAAATCCCAGTGGAAGAAGGCAGAGTAGCAAGGCATGGTGGACGGCATGAGGAAGGTGATACTGCAGGCGACACTCGGAAACCAGGTGGCAGCTCTCATGGAGCCACAATTTCGATGGCTATTGCTGGCAGCTCTAGCGGCACCCTTTAGGCGACATAACCTCCAGGTGGGAAGGCGGATGGCGACATGGTGAAGGAAGGTGAAATATGGTATGGGAATTTTTGCCCCGTCGTTGAGGAGTCACCAGACCAATACATCCCTATGTGATGCCACATGGACTCCCACATGCCATCTCAGACTTTTGTTGCCGACTGGTTAGGTTCTGTTGTTTGTGGTATTGTGGTTCTATTTGTGGTTTTGTGGTTCTGTCATTCGTGGTTCTATTACTGACATGTTTATCAATTCTGTCAAATGGTGCTGTTTCAAATGCTTCAAATGGTGTTGTTTCAAATTCTCATTCTGGTTATGCCGTTATATTCCTGATCTTCTGCATGGTTTTTTGTAAAGTGTAACTGGTTCTCCCAAATATGGGACAGTTTTGATAACCAGAAGGAACTCAGGTGTTCTTGGCTAAGCTACAACCTCATTGTAATTATATTTTTCTTTCCTTTTAATAGAATTAGTTTTACAGAGAAAAAAAGAAGAAAAAGTATCTTCTAATAGAGGATATGGACATCCAAGTAAATCATCAACAATGGGAGAAGCATGGTGTTCAAACTCAATCACGAATGGGAAGTATTTTATTCCAATTGGAGAGTGAAAGTATTGAATCACACAACCATAATCATGAATTTTCATTATATATCCACATTATCATGGCTTCAAGTCAACATCAAGGAACTACTACATTTGGAAGATCGATATACGAAGTTTGATCATAATGACCCTAGAACATGAATATTCCATATGGAGCAACACTTTGATATACACCAACGAGTCATAGAATTCATTGTGATCACCTCTATATTAAAATTATTTTATCCTTATATGATGTCATATATATTTATTACAATTTTGAAATGATCAAATAACATAAATGATGAACCACACATTGGTTTTATCCAAACTAGAGATTTAATCCTCTCCAAATTTCTATTCACACATTCATTACCAATCAAACAATGCAATGACCATTTCATCCCAAGGATAACATGATTAATCTCACAATCCCAATTGATCTTGATAAATAGAACACATTTCCATCACATATGAAACAACATAGAAAATAGAAGGTTGAGTTCTAAGCAATGTAATCTAATGACTCAGGCCCCTCTCATCAAACGTTGTATGATCATATTATAAGTTGAATAACACATTGATTATGGACATTGGAATCATCTGATGTGATCAAACAACTACGAAGCAATCAATCTAATGGTTGATATCTAATATAGTGCATCAAATCGCCTTTCAAATAACCTTATCATTGCTACCTAAATTTATCCAATCACTCGAGCTTAACATAATTTGAAGGATTATATTTAATGTTGGGTCAAGACATGTTTGGACTTAGTTTCCCCAAATATGCCCAATGAAATAGTATGTCTATAATCCAAGTGCTCCAACATCTAGTATTTACATCAAGTAATAATATACACAATATTTAATGATGTTGATGCTACCCAGTATGACATGACAACTCTTTACATATCAGATTTGTGATTAATATTCAAATCACATATTGAACATAAACGAAAATTAATGAAGTCTAACTACATGATGTATCCAATGATTAATATTATTCTAATTCGACGATTGAATCTTTAAGTAATTCTCGCATGCATATGATTAAAATAACCTATTCTAAATAGTAAATTCTTAGTACTGATGAATTAGAAGTGTAAAGCTGAATTATAATTTTACTAAAATAATGACCATTACATGCTCCCATTTTGCTTCATTTCAAGTTTGTTGTAGTAGCAAACTCATGTTACATATCTAGTCTAAAATTAAGGGAAAGGGCCATAGCTCACTTGAAATAAATTCCAAACAATGGTTAAGTCATCATAATTTCTCTCTAGATTACATTTTTTAGAAATGGAAACTATTGAAGTTATTAGTTCCACAATGGCATCAGAGAAGAAAGAAGAATCTTTTATTAATACTATAACTCAAATTTGTGATACTCATTTGCAGAATGTAAATGTACATTCCCTTAGAGCTAAAGTAGGAATGAATTGTCAACCTAATATCCCATGCATTTTGACCTTGATAAGGTCCTCCTCTTAGCTAACAACTATGACTTGTCTAGCAAAATCATTGTTTGTTCTTTAGATAGACTTATTTTTCTATAGATAGCTAAGTATATTTTAGCAAGAATGTTAGGGTTACCTGCTAGTAGTAAAAAAATTACTTATAAAGAGATATATGAAGACTTTATAACCTATAAAGGTTAAGAAAAATTAAGCTATCTCAAGAATTTGGTAGAAAACCCTAATGAAGTACTAAAAAGTAAGTTTCCAATGTATAATAAGTTACTAAAGCCTCAATTTCAAGTTATGGTATCCTTATTGGCCATTATGTTAGGATGTGCATATGATTCAACTATGGATGGGAATAATTTTATATTTTTAATGGAATTTGTGACAAACCTTCATGAGGTTAGAATTAAATTGTTGAATACATATCATAGAACATACACTTCTATCTTAGTACTATACAATCTTTTAGTCTATTTAGGTATACTATATATCTTATGCGCCTAATCATTTTTTAATATCTAATGTTCTTGATAATATAAGGTCTATAATTAGAAACTAAGGCTATTCATTAGAAATAAATAGTAGATAAATGGACTAAAGTAGTTAAACTGAAAACTGTTAAATAAAAATCTAGAAAGGAAGTGAGGTGATTTCAAAAGAATTTTGCAATTAACCAAAGAGACTAGAATATACTACTAGTACCTTTTTGAAATCATACAATTATAAGAATATATGGTTTTGAAGGCCAACCCTATTGTTTTTGTGACACCCCTAGTATGCTTTCCCTTCATTTTCGATAATGTGAAAATAATTTGAATTATAAATGAGTATATTTCTATGTAACGTCCTTAAACATGGAGCCATAGATCCATGATCTAAGAGGGAAGGGGAGAGATAAACCTAGGTGGGGTTAGATGGAACCATTAATTAATTTTATGGTGCAAATAATATGAAAAAATTCTTGAAGAATATTCCATGAGGAACATGAATAGACACAAGAATTTTCCATGAGGAGCATGCAGAGACAAGAAAAAGAATAATAAAAAGTAATTTGAACAAAATTAGAGGGGTTGGTTTGAAGAATTCAAACTGTATTATGGTTCAATGAAAGAAGCTTGAGGATATAATTGGAATTCCAACTGAATTTTCATGAAGAATCCCCTTGGATCATGAGTTTGGCATGGGGGTGACTACTACAAGAGATATAGGCTCAACTACTCTATGGTCAGGTAGAAAATCAAAGTCCCACCTTCAGTCCCAATCATTGTTAAAATATCACAAGTGTTGTTAATTTGAGTTCTGAATGTGATTCTTAGTTCTTTATTGAAATTTATGTATGATTGTGTGATAAATTTGCATGTTTGTAGGAAACTGTTGTAGGTAATTAAATAGGTAAAATGTCTAGATTTTTCTGTGAATTATATTAAAATTATATCTTGAGGTTGGAAGTAATATGGCTTGATTTTTGTGTGCAAGTTAATATGTACATGTGGACATGTAGGGTTTGATGAGTACAATTGTCTTCATTTCTATTATAATTTTTATTTTGTAAGGTTTTATAATATGAAACGTTGTCCACATTGAGGGGAAATCCCACTGATAATGTGGTAAAAAATTCAAATATTGGGTCGCAATATATTAAGAAATATGATAGGAGGAAGATGATATTCCTAAATGCATATTTAAATAGGTCATGTTGGAATTCCTACCATAACTTATCTTCTTTTAGGTTCTAGAAGTTGAAAAATTGTCCACATTGAGGGGAAATCACATTGATCATGTGGTAGAAATTTTAGATATTGGATTACAATCTTTTAGTTGATATGAGTAGAGGAAGTTGAGCATCCTGAATGCTCCTAAAATAATGCACTAAACATGCCATGTTGGAATTTTTGTGATAACTTTTCTTCAGGGAGGTCCCTGATCTAGAATTATGCAGGAACACAATAAAATACATTTATAAACATAAATAAATATTCATTTCATTAATATCAAAGAAATTAAGGATTATTATATAAAAAACGTAAATAAACTAGCTTAGGTGATGTTAGCTTATCTCTGAGAAGAGATGTGGCAGATACATGCCTCTGAAATGTGTTATAATAAGGCTCAAAGGCCTATTTACTGTTGAGAAACAATGGAAAATCATAAAATTCCAAAAACCTAACTCTAGGAGATGAGGCACCAAAACTGTGAGCCTTGTTGGGGTAAATTGGCACATCAAGTTCCTAGGGTCTTAACTTTGGCATATGATCTTCGTTTGACGCACACGACACCTCATTAGAAATATCTATCTGAGGGCTACAAATTTTCGACTGCAACTATCACTTACAAACTCTCGCTTTCCCATTTAAAAAAAAAAAAACCATTTAGGGCCTCAAAATGGCTTCGTAAGTTTAGGACCCAGAAATGTCTTGATTTATTTGTGAATTATATTAAAATTCTATCTTGAGGTTGGAAGTAATATGGCTTAATTTTTTTGTGCAAGTTAATATGTACGTGTGGACATGTAGGGTTTGATGAGTACAATTGTTTTCATTTCTATTATAACTTTTATTTTGTAAGGTTTTATGATCTGAAAAATGTCCACATTGAGGGGAAATCCCACTGATAATGTGGTAAAAAATTCAAATATTGGGTCGCAATATCTTAAGAAATATGATATGAGGAAGATGATATTCCTAAATGCATATTCAAATAGGTCATGTTGGAATTCCTACCATAACTTATCTTCTTTTAGATTCTAGAAGTTGAAAAATTGTCCACATTGAAGGGAAATCACATTGATCACGTGGTAAAATTTTTATATATTGGGTTACAATATTTTAGTTGATATGAATAGAGGAATTTGGGCATCTTGAATGCTCCTAAAATAATGCACCTAACATGCCATGTTGGAATTTTTGTTATAATGTTTCTTTAGGGAGGTCCCTAATCGAGACTTATGCAGGAACACAATAAAATACATATATAAACATAAACATGGAGATGCAACATAAATAAATATTCATTTCATTAATATCAAAAAACTTAAGGATTATTATATACAAAATATAAATAAACTAGCTTAGGTGATGTTAGCTTATCTCTGAGAAGAGATGTGGCAGATACATGCCTCTGAAATGTGTTACAATAAAGCTCAAAAGCCTACTTATTATTGAGAAACAATGGAAAATCCTAAAAATCCAAAAACCTAACCCTAAGATATGAAGCGCAAAAACTGTGAGCCTCGCTGGGGTAAATTGGCACATCAAGTTCCTAGGGTCGTAACTTTGGCATACGATCTTATTTTGACGCACACGACACCTTGTTAGAAATATCTATCCGAGGGCTACAAATTTTCGACTGCAGCTATCACTTACAAACTCTCGTTTTCCCATTAAAAAAAAAAATCATTTAGGGCCTCAAAATGGCTTCGTAAGTTCAGGACCCATAAATGTCTTGATTTATCTGTGAATTATATTAAAATTCTATCTTGAGGTTGGAAGTAATATGGCTTGATTTTTGTGTGTAAGTTAATATGTACATGTGGACATGTAGGGTTTGATGAGTACAATTGTTTTCATTTCTATTATAACTTTTATTTTCTAAGGTTTTATAATCTAAAAAATTTTCCACATTGAGTGGAAATCCCACTGATAATGTAGTAAAAACTTCAAATATTGGGTCGCAATATCTTAAGAAATATGATATGAGGAAGATGATATTCCTAAATGCATATTTAAATAGGTCATGTTGGAATTCCTACCATAAATTATCTTCCTTTAGATTCTAGAAGTTGAAAAATTGTCCACATTGAAGGGAAATCACATTGATCATGTGGTAAAATTTTTAGATATTGGGTTACAATATTTTAGTTGATATGAGTAGAGGAAGTTGAGCATCCTAAATGCTCCTAAAATAATGCACCAAACATGCCATGTTAGAATTTTTGTGATAACTTTTCTTCAGGGAGGTCCCTAATCCAGACTTATGTAGGAACACAATCAAATACATATATAAACATAAACATGGAGATGCAACATAAATAAATATTCATTTCATTAATATAAAAAAACTTAAGGATTATTATATACAAAATGTAAATAAACTAGCTTAGGTTATGTTAGCTTATCTCTGAGAAGAGATGTGGCAGATACATGCCTCTGAAATGTGTTATAATAAGGCTCAAAGGCTTATTTATTATTGAGAAACAATGGAAAATCCTAAAAATCCAAAAACCTAACCCTAAGAGATGAAGCGCCAAAATTGTGAGCCTCGTTGGCGTAAATTGGGACATCAAGTTCCTAGGGTCGTAACTTTTGCATACAATCTTGTTTTGACGCACATGACACCTCGTTAGAAATATCTATCTGAGGGCTACAAATTTTCAACTGCAACTATCGCTTACAAACACCCACTTTCCCATTTAAAAAAGAAAAAATCATTTAGGGCCTCAAAATGGCTTCGTAAATTCAGGACCCAAAAATGTCTTAATTTATCTGTGAATTATATTAAAATTCTATCTTGAGGTTGGAAGTAATATGGCTTGATTTTTGTGTGTAAGTTAATATGTACATGTGGACATGTACATATTAACTTACACACACATGTAGGGTTCGCTGAGTACAATTGTTTTCATTTCTATTATAACTTTTATTTTGTAAGGTTTTATAATCTGCAAAATTTTCCACATTGAGGGGAAATCCCATTGATAATGTGGTAAAAAATTCAAATATTGGGTCATAATATCTTAAGAAATATGATATGAGGAAGATGATATTCCTAAATGCATATTTAAATAGGTCATGTTGGAATTCATACCATAACTTATCTTCTTTTAGGTTTTAAAAGTTGAAAAAGTGTCCACATTGAGGGAAAATCACATTGATCATGTGGTAAATTTTTTAGATATTGGGTTACAATAATTTAGTTTTTATGAGTAGAGGAAGTTGACCATCCTGAATGCTCCTAAAATAATGCACCAAACATGCCATGTTAGAATTTTTGTGATAACTTTTCTTCAGGGAGGTCCCTAATCCAGACTTATGTAGGAACACAATCAAATACATATATAAACATAAACATGGAGATGCAACATAAATAAATATTCATTTCATTAATATAAAAAAACTTAAGGAGTATTATATATGAAATGTAAATAGACTAGCTTAGGTGATGTTAACTTATCTCTGAGAAGAGATGTGGCAGATACATGCCTTTGAAATGTGTTATAATAAGGCTCAAAGGCCTATTTATTGTTGAGAAACAATGGGAAATCCTAAAAATCCAAAATCCTAACCCTAAGAGATGAAGCGCTAAAAGGTGAGCCTCGTTGGGGTTAATTGAGACATCAAGTTCCTAGGGTCGTAACTTTGGCATACAATCTTCTTTTGACGCACACAACACCTCGTTAGAAATATCTATCTGAGGGCTACAAATTTTCAACTGCAACTATCACTTACAAACTCTAGCTTTCCCATTTAAAAAAAAAAAAAAATCATTTAGGGCCTCAAAATCGCTTTGTAAGTTCAGGACCCAGAAATGTCTTAATTTATCTGTGAATTATATTAAATTTCTATCTTGAGGTTGGAAGTAATATGGCTTGATTTTTGTGTGCAAGTTAATATGTACATGTGGACATGTAGGGTTTGATGAGTACAATTGTTTTCATTTCTATTATAACTTTTATTTTGTAAGGTTTTATAATCTGCAAAATTGTCCAAATTGAGGGGAAATCCCACTAATAATGTGGTAAAAAATTCAAATATTGGGTCGCAATATCTTAAGAAATATGATATGAAGAAGATGATATTCCTAAATGCATATTTAAATAGGTCATGTTGGAATTCCTACCATAACTTATCTTCTTTTAGGTTCAAGAAGTTGAAAAATTGTCGACATTGAGGGAAAATCACATTGATCATGTGGTAAAAGTTTTAGATATTGGGTTACAATATTTTAGTTGATATGAGTAGAGGAAGTTGAGCATCCTGAATGCTCCTAAAATAATGCACCAAACATGCCATGTTAGAATTTTTGTGATAACTTTTCTTCAGGGAGGTCCCTAATCCAGACTTATGTAGGAACACAATAAAATACATATATAAACATAAACATGGAGATGCAACATAAATAAATATTCATTTCATTAATATAAAAAAACTTAAGGATTATTATATACAAAATGTAAATAAACTAGCTTAGGTGATGTTAGCTTATCTCTGAGAAGAGATGTGGCAGATACATGCCTCTGAAATGTGTTATAATAAGGCTCAAAGGCCTATTTATTATTGAGAAACAATGGAAAATACTAAAAATCCAAAAACCTAGCCCTAAGAGATGAAGCGCCAAAATTGTGAGCCTCGTTGGGGTAAATTGGGACATCAAGTTCCTAGGGTCGTAACTTTGGCATACAATCTTCTTTTGACGCACACAACACCTCGTTAGAAATATCTATCTGAGGGCTACAAATTTTTGACTACAACTATCGCTTACAAACTCTCGCTTTCCCATATAAAAAAAAAAAAAAAAAAAAAAAAAAAAAAAAAAAAAAAAAAAAAAAAAAAAAAAAAAAAATCATTTAGGGCCTCAATGGCTTCATAAGTTCATGACCCAGAAAACTACCAAAAATAGTCAAATGTGCTACAACTATGGAAAATCAAATAAATAATGGTACAATGGTGGGGGTTGAAGTGGAATAGGTGTGTAGCCACCAATATCCACCTAGATCAATCCTGCCCCCATGGGAAGAAATGGCCCCATTGTGTTTAGTTCCTCCTTGAGATGGGGGAACTTCTACTGAACTTGGTCCGTGGTAAGCCACTTGCCTTAGTGAAGGAGTTGGCCAACCTTGATGTTATAGGTATATTTGGGCACATCACTCTCGACATTCATATAATTACAATTAGGGCTCATCAAAACCTAATTCAGTTGTTACATGCCCTAGACAAGTCATCACATTGAATGTTTCCATCCATGATTGTTTCTTGGCCTGAAGCCTTGCTGAATGCCTCCTTGGGACACCAGCACATCCTTGGTTAGGGATAACTACATTGCAGAGCAGGTAGGCCCATTCAAGCCTACACTGCAATGCACTTATCTCCTCTTTGACTTGCGTTGGGTGAGAATGAGTGAAATCCACATTGGATTATGGGAATATTCCTTGATTGTAGATCATTCTAGAAGGATCCCATCTCTTATCTCCTCCTATGAGATCGAATTTGAATAGGCTAAGGATCAATTAACCTCCTATCCTCTCATCCCTTGATCCATGGAAACTAACCTCAATTTTGGAAGGCCATTTAATACCCTCATTTATGACAAAACCACCTCCATTTCCCTATAAATTGAGCACTCATCATAGTGCTCAAGAGGATGGAATTTGAAGATTGTAGAGAAATACTATTGGTTTGAGATTTGAGTTCATGTCAAGTAATGTTATCCTACTAGATTGGTGTGCTTTTGGCGTGACGAGGGTTTGTACTGAAGCTGGATGAGTGACACGGGGTCGAACCGCTTTGGGTGTAGCTCTTCTGTCTACATCAATAAAGGTTTTTTTTCCTTTTCCCATATTCTTGTTCATATATATGATGCATATATGTTTCAATTTTGTCAATTCCATTGGTTTATAGTAGATATATCATGTACTTTGATCGTTGTCGTCCTCTGTTTCTATTGAAAAGTACCAATTGAGTGGATTCGGTTCGAGTGGGAGCGACGAGAGCAATTCAAAGGAGATCAAAGGAAGTGAAAGATTAAAAGTATGTTCCTTCATCTCATCTATCTATTATAGGAAAAGGTTAAACCACTTTCTTTCTATTGTTCTAAGTGTAACTACCCACTTAGGGAAGATGTATTTTTCTGTAGGTACAAATTCCATATAACACTTGAAAACCCGATACAGTTGGATCTTCTGCTAGCGAGTTTTCTTAATCTACATTTCCATGATCTGATCAGTTTTGGATTGTTCCATGTAGTCTTGGTTTAGCTCTATTGGTTTTAGTTCTTCTACAATATCTGATGTGTCCACTAATGGTGGAAAGTATGGTCGAAGGTGGTCCACATTGAACACCAAGTGCAAAGCAAGGAATGGGGGAATGTTGGACTCGAAAGCATTGTCTCTAACAACTTTAGTGATGGTGTAAGGCCCATAACGGAGTAGGGGAAGCTTGTGGTGGGTCCCATCAAGGCTCTCCTTCTAGATATGTAACCAAACTTGGTGGCCCACCTGGAACTTGTGTGGCAACTGATGTCAATCATGAAGTTGTTTGTACTTGAAGTTTGTTTTTTCCAATATGTCATAGACTTGTTGGAAGATGTAGTGAATGTGATAAATGAATTTTTTGTCTTCGTTAGCTTTGGATTATACATGAGTCGAAACTACCTAAGTAGTTGTAAGTCGTATGGCAACATCAATGGAACATAGTGGCTGGAATCCCAGTCCCACCTGAAAGGGGTTGTGGCCAGTTGAGATGTGGATAGCTCTGTTGTAGTTGTGTTTCACATAGTGGAGGCTTTCATCACATGTGCATGGATGCTTCAAGTTTTACATGAGAAATATGTTCACAATCATCCTTTTAATGACCTATTTATAGCCAATAGTTTAAGGCTAGAAGGTCATGGACTTAGTGAGCTTGGTAGACAACAATGACCAGAGGCTTGACCATAATGTACTTAGGAACCTAATGTCCCAATATGAGATAATGGATTGCTGGATCCCAAAATGTACTCATACTCATTCAGAGAAGTGTTTAGCAGTGGCTTCTGTTGTGATACTCTTCTTACAGGCCACTAGAATGGCCTTCTTAGAGAATTTTTCGACATCCATGAAAACACATTAATTTCCATGCTTGATAGAAGGAAGGAATGACATGTAATCCATGGAGTTGGATTCCCAGGGTCGGCTAGGAGTAGGAAGAGGAGTATACAGGCCTTACTTCTTGATTGTAGGTTTGGCAATGGTACCAAAAGTGCATGACTTGATGTACTTCCCAAAATCTCATCAAAGTTTTAGCTAATAAAAATACTTCTCTAGTAATGCCACTAATGTTTCTACCCCAAACTGTCCAACAAATCGATTGTATTTTTCCTCCCAAATCATCTTGGAACACTCTCTTGAAGGGACACAATTCTATCCTAGGTGTCATAACAACACGTCCTATAGGTGAAAGTATAGAAATTTCTTACCTTCCAAGAGAATATGGTATGTGGTGCCAAATTATGGATCATTCTTGTATCAATGTTTCCATTGCAAAGCCTTGTGTCCACAAGACTCGAGCACAATGGTCAGGGCCATCATCAGTGGTCAGCTCAGGAAATCTGCAACATTATCGGTGTTGCCCTTCTTATACTTAATGTTTAGATGGAACTGTTGTAGATATGTGGACCATTTATGGTGGTCATCATTCTACAACTTTTCTTGTGTATGTATAAACTATAGGGGTTGGTGGTGTTATCAACTGGATTGAACCTCAGGTTGAAGGAAGGCAATGCCAGGGTAACCACAAACAACATTTAGCGAAGTAGCTAGCCCTACTAGGCCAGGAGAGGGCTCTCTCCATAATGATCTCAGCCAAGATGACTAGATCAAGAGAATGATATTAGGCTAGGTATAGTAGCACAAGGTTTGATTGATTTTGAAGGGTTTTGTTGGATCAGGAGGAGCCAAACAGTTAGGGGAAGGAAATTAGGTCAAAATTGCAAGGGTTCGATGGGGAAAGGTAGGCAAAAAGCTTAGCACTCTAGTATTTTATGGGTGAGGTGATTCAAAGACAGGTGAGGAGCTAGAAAGAGCATGCAAGCAACATAGATTCTTCCTAAACTGAAGAAGACATAGACAGAGAATATTTTCCCAAAATAGAGCATAAATATTATGAGTTTTGCCTATCAACTTGAAAACATCGAATTAATTAGTATGAAATGATGAAATGGAGTCAAAAATACATTTTAACACATGAAAACATAAGAAAAACTAAATTGAACATCATACCACATGGATCCCAAGGAAATAGCTGCAACTTTCTATTAATCTCCTGCTAAAACTGATACAAAATGATGTCTACTCAAAGCATAAGCATCCAACTGAGTCCAAACCTTTACAATGAGAAAGAAGAAGAATATATAGACATTGATTCAACCTCCTCCCATCTACAGGGGTCGAATTCCTAAGGATTAGGTACTAATCCATAAAAAACTGAACAATAAATTGGAATCTAGGCAACCTAACAAATTGCCTCTAAAAGTGAGGAAACTGATTCATTTGTCCTCAAGATAACTTTTAATCTAATGAATCTACCTTATAGTACTTAATATCCATCCTATTTACATGCCTAGTCACCATTTACATCAGTAGAATACCATCCATGATAGGAAACCCAAAATTACAGTCAAGGCAAAGTGAAGTGGAAACCTAGCACAATTTTTGTCCTATGCACATCGCCCAAGATCTATGCATAGGGCTTTTTGCAGGACCATGTTGGAGGTCTTCCCGGTGTCCAAATTGAGCTCATGATAGTTCATTGGAAAGAAATTCAAGTCTCCTTCCTAGGATATCCTGATGTTCTTCATTTGGAGTTCATTTGACCCCACAAACACTGATTCTCCCAAGACTTCTTTATGTGAGTCCAAAAGAGGGTAGAAAGGTTATTTTTTGGGTGTTCTTTGACCTATTGGTTGACTAGTTCTACTCTAAAAGCTTAGAAAATGCATAGGGTGCATGTAATCATCATGGTGAATCCAAAAATGTTGACCATTTACTCAATGGATGCCCCTAGGAAAAGCGCAGCACCACTGAGCCAAACTTTCTGTGTCAAAAATTTCCAAATTCTTCAAAAGGAAAAAATTATTCAAGACTTGCTCAAAATTTGTGGAAAACATCACCATTAAGTATCATGTTTAGCCAATGAGGATTCAGCAAGCAACCTAAGCCTATCATCCTCCTTTTTTCCTTTAAGTACTTGTTTTAGCCTTGTTTTCATTTGCTTGACCCTTATGTTGCAAATCTTATTCCAGGTCCTGTAATGGCGAGCCAAATGCCTAATGATTCAATTGTCCTTGTTGGCCTTTTGTAGCAGCTTCTCCAAATGCAAATTGACTCTGTCAAGCCAATTTTCTCTGGCTTCCTCAATTTCCTTCTCAATTCTTTGTTTTTTAGTCAAGGTAGCTGGTGTTTCTTCCTCTTGCAATACTGACCTGCCCTTGTCACTTTGCTTCTTTGCTTTGAGAAGTTCTAGATCCATGAGGACTTGTTTGTCACATAGCTACTTGTTCTCTTGCTCAAGGTATGAAATGAAATACTTAGCTCTCACCAAGTTGTCCATCAGTGCTTGGATCTGTGCATCTTTTTCCCTCGTGGTTATGTTTTTGTTTGTTGCTTCATCTTGAGCCTCCAAGTCAACTATCTCAATGCCATGATGGATGTGTGGTTGTTTTGGTTCATCATATTCCATCAAATCAAATTCCCTTTCCTCCTCATCATCAAGGATTGCCTCCAACATCTTTTCGTTCCCTTTATGTAGCTGTTGTACCTGTTGTACCTGTTGTGTGGATGAAGAAGGAAAAGTGCCTTCCACATTTTGTGGAGCAAGCATTTGCCTATGAGCTGATGAAGAAGGAAAGGCCCCTTCCAAATAAAGTGGAGTAAACACTTGCCTATTTGCTGCAAACAAAATTCTAGCCCCTCTCTAATATGTCTTGTAGGCTTCTGGCTCCTCAACAACTTTAGTCTCTTTAACCTTGTCATCTTTCTTTACTTTGGCACTACTAGAAGGCCTTTCTGCTTCTTGAGGCACCAGTGGAGGAATCTGAGGACCATTGAAGATGTCATTGGTAATAAATGTATCCCAGGAGACATTGAGGAGGTTGAGATAATGTAGTACAATCATCTTAATCAGGGAATAGTGATAGATACTACTCATCTGCTGGGGGTAAGGCTTTTTCTATACAAGGTAGACCATCTTCTCAATGTTCCTAAATAAGAAATATGGGATGTTCAACATTTTCACTCTTGTGAAATGCATAAGAAGCCTAATGTGATAGGTGTATAATCTAGAAAATCTACTCTCACATGTAAAATACTTCATAATGATCCTCATCATAGGGGAACACTTGTCTTCAAGGAACCTGAAAGGAAACGTCCTCTTCTTTTCATTTCTGTACCTAGATTTGATGTATGGCTCATAGTAGTGCTCATCCAAATCTCTTTCCTTATACCATTTCCCCCCCCACATTTGGAATCATCATAGCATCAGCAATGATGGAGGATGAAACTGTAAATGTCACCCCGACAAGGATTACCTTATTATCATGGAGATTGGCTACAAAAAGCCTGGTCAGCTCAGGATGATGTTGAACTCTTTCCACCTGCTAACAAAACTCATAACACCCTAGATGATTGAATCAAGCGGTAGTCATATGAGAAGCCTGTAACTCTCTGATGTTTTATGGTTCCTCTCTGATGATTTTGCCTCCCTTATGTGGTTTTCTCTGATGTTGAGGTTCACCTCCCAAGCTTTCACTGTCACTGTTTTCCTCCTCCTCATAATCTCTATCCTCTTTGTCCATGTTTGTTGAATTTTGAAGCTTTGTAACCCTAGAGAAGGTAATCAAAGAGTGAGTGATGGTGAACATGGTTAGGGGAAGGGGAGATGAGCTTATGCAGTGTAGGATGGAATATATATGATATGAGAGAGAGAAGGATGGTATTTCTCTTTGGTAGGGATTGTTTAGTAAATAGGGTTTTAGGATTTTGTTTTGGGGATTAGGGTATAAGGGATAAGTGAAGCAATGTGTTTGAGGGAATTAGGGTATAAGGAATAGGTGGAGGGATTTGTTTAAGGGAATTAGGTTATAAGGAATAGGTGGAGGGATGTGTTTAAGGGAATTAGGGTATAAGGGGTAGGTGTAGGGATTTATAGGAAATCTAGGGTTTGAAATTTGAAATAGCAAACCAACTTCAAAATGATGAACTAAATGCCAGGAGAATAGCTCAAGGATTGAACTTACTTGTTTAGAAGTCCTAGATGGAAAAAAACATGATTTGGATGGTTGGTAGGGTGTTTTGGCACTTGCTTGTCCTATGCGCAGTGCTCTCTATAGGTGCGCAGCACCCTCTATAGGTACGGAATTCTCCGGCTTTATGCACAGCGCCATGCAAAATTGTACTGGCAAAAATGCCCTGTGCATAACGCTCCATCCCTATTTTCCTTGCTTTCCTTATTCCCCAGATTCAGATACCCCTAATCCCAAGTTCCCTTTCCCAAAATCCCAAATGCACCAAACCCTAGTCTCATACTTAAAATCCCAAACCCTAGCACCTACTAAATCATCCCCTAATTCCCCATTTCTCTAAATTTCCCCTCCACAGTCCCTCATTTCACTGATTTCCCTTGGTGGCAGAGGTCAAACACATCATCAAAGACAGTTCAAGACAGTTTGACATATCAACACCTACTTCTCCAATAGAGTTTATCTACCAGCAGATATGGCATCTGATCTTTCATATGATTATGAAGAGGAGACCCAAAGTGACTCACCTACAAAGGGACATGCACCTAGGAGGCCTCATAAAGGTGGAAAACATATCAGAGAAGAACCAACTACTCTTGCTGAGTTATAGGCCTGCCCTCTTGCCATCTCTTGTTTCCAACATCAGTCATGTTATGAATTTTGTAAGAAGGTTGCTAGCATTCAGTTTCATCATGAGTTGACTTGTCTGTTTGTGCTGCATTTACATGGTGATCAAGCCACTTTAGTTGGTGTCACTTTCACATTAACACCAGAATCCATTTCATTTGCAATCGGCATACCTAACATTGGAGAGCCATCAAACAAGAGGCAGAAAATTGACCGGAAGTATTATGAACCATACATTAAGCCCACCTTTTTTAGACAGCTCAAGGGAGTGTTTCCTTTTTGATACCTCAATGATGAATATGCTCCTTTAATGAAATTGATCATGAAGTATTTCAGTTGTGAGGGTCGATTCTCCCATTTATATACTTATCATATCATGCTGCTGATGCATTCTACACGGGTACAGATGATGAACATCCCTTATTTCATGTGCTGAAATATTGAAAGGATGACCACTCTAGTGCAGCACAAAACTCCTGAGCAGTAGTTCAACAGTATTTACCATTTTGCTCTCATAAAAAATTATGGTCATCCATCAGCTTGGCTTCCAAGGCATCACTTGGGATGATTTCATCTCTCGTGAGTTTTTCACAGCCCCTCAGGGACCATCAGAGGCTTTGCATGAGACAGGTGGACCTTCTTATCAGCATGAGGGTCATGAGACACAGGTTGCCAGTATACTGGTGTTTATTACTTATTAGAAGGGCACTAGGCAGTTGTTCGCAGCAGCAAAGCGAGTGTTATCTCCACCTGGAATGGAAGGGGCTTCGCTTCCGACATCAGCACCACAGGTTCAGGACAAAGGCAAGAGGCCAATGAAGGATGAGGGGCCTTAAGGTGAGTGGGACTTTATTCTTATTGAGGATGATGATACGGACATGGGCCCGCAAAGCACAAGTGTCAAAGAGATCATCGAAGAGCAGCAGACAGTCATCAAGCCCTTGTCCCTCAACTTGGAGAGGGCTAATTGAATCATAAAATACTTGGAGTAGAGGAATAATCAGCTTGAATATTAGCAGACAATCATGGAGTTACAAAACATCAGGGAGAACCGCCAAGCTGCCTAAAGGAGGAGGGTGGAGTTCACTTCACTCGAGTGGGAGATCAATGACGATCGAGAGTCTTGGCTCGAGAGAGTCAATATCCACTTAACGAGATTGTTGGAGAAGGCCAACAAGGAGAAAAACTTGCTGAGACACATGGCTTTCACTACATGGCGAGGAACAATGTTTGCAAGGCCCGAATCAAGAATTTAAAGGCAAAATTGAAGAAGGCTTCAAAGAGGCAAAATGAGCATGATCGACTTTGGATTTTGGCTAAGGCTTCCTTGGCCCAACATAGCTCTTAATAGATAAGGTTCAGCCCAAATTTCAAGAAATTTGGGGCATTTTTTGCATTTTGACAAATTTTGGCACAAAAAACAGGAAATTCTGCCCTATGCGTCATGCCATGTGGCGCTCGCTTTTCCTAGGAGGCTCAAAATTCAAAAAAGTTATCATTTTTGGATATGGCATGAAAAATGATGCTTGCTTGTTCATGGCAAAGAAATTTGGGCAGGTTTTGAGCCCTTAAAAAGGTCAAAAACACTCAAAACATGACCTCACTGCCCCTATTTTGACACACAGGAAGCAGCCTTGGGAGATTTGAATTTTGACAAGGAACATGGAGGCCAAATTGAAACATTCCACTCGGGTTGGAAAGTAGACAAGTAGACCTTTCCAACAAGAACACTTGGAGCAAATTTGGACATTGATAAGGCCTCCAAAAGTGGTTCCAAACAGGCATGGCATATAGAGAATCAGGCGCGGTGCATAGAGGAGAAATTGCCAGTTTGACCAAGTTTTGCTCTGTTTTTCACCCAGTTTTGGCCAGTTTGACTTTTTCACTTCCTATAGTCAAATTATGATGTAATCTCATGTACATTTATGGATAATTATGTAAATATGTCAAATTTTCACTTGGTTAGGTAGATTAATCAGTTAAAAGATTGTTGGAAACTGAATGAATCAGTTCCCTTGCTTCTAGAGGCATGTTGTTTCATTGCCTGATTCCTAGTTCCTAGTTTAGAATCAGTTGGATCATGTCCTAAACATGTGAGCTCGACCCCTAGAGGCAATTATGAGCTATGCTTTGTCTATATTATGTATTTTCTCAGCTATTGGCATGGTTGGACTCTTGAGAAAGCAAGGAGCTTCATTGTACACTCATATTAGTTTTTGGCTAAGGAATTAAGACCGGGGTTTGCAGTACTCTTTGGGATCCCTGTGGCATTTGTTTTGGTACAGTGCTTTCTTATGTATTTGTGAATTCATTCATGTCTTATATGTATCATTCTCTTTATTTCTTCTCAGCTAAACAAACAGGAGTGTAAGTAGAATACATTGAAATTACAGTGCTCTACTTGAAGTTTGCTTTAGTTTCTTGATGTTTTCGACTATTTGGAGAGGATCCATGGCTTCTCTTGCCCTCTTCAACTTCTCCTCTGTCTGATCCATCCATCTTACTTGATTTATAGTGCCAAATACAGTTTCCTACCTTGCCCCATTGAGACCCCTGCAAGACTGAACCTCATTCCCCACACCCAAATCTACCTTCTCATCTGAGCCAAGAACTCATCATTTTATTCAATCAAACCTCTTTACATCTATACCTAGCCTAATATTAGTAGTTAAATCAGTCATCTCAAGCCTTTAGTGATCCTACTTTACTGACATAGACCCAGAGAGAGCCCTCTCCTGACCTGGTAGGGCTAGCTACCAGGTTGAGCGTGGTTTGATGTTGGCCCTGGATCCTACCTTTTCAGCCTGAGGTAAATCTAGGCTCTAACACAAGGTTTGAGCAAGTTATATTTTGTTCTTTCATAGCTAACAAGTCTTGATTTCTTCATAAGTTATGTGATTCGGATCTGAAGTGTGCAGGCTTGGGTTTGTTTATTTCCTATCTTTTGTGTTAACCCTACTTTCCTTTGATGCATGTTTAATTTCCTTTCTACAAAACAAGTGTGTTTTGTTTTCTTGTACTAGTGCATTTTCATTCCTACAAGTGAAGGTTGCTTAGTTTACTTCTACAAGTCATTTTATTTCTTGCAAGTTCATTTTCTTTCTTCTGCAAATCATGTTTTATATTTAAGTGAAGTTTCCAAGCATTCTCAACATGAAAGTTAAATTTAGAATTAATTTATCTTTATGAGATTTAATGAAACATTGTTTACATTATATAGATATGTGCTTACGCTTGCTTCCTTTTGTGGAAGTAACTCAGTTTAACACTAAAATTATTGAAGGGACCTCTAAACTAAAACTTCTATTTATAATAAGTTCATATCTGATTTACATAATAACAGTCATCTCAGGAATAATCATGCTTTTATTTAGATCAGATAGTTATTTTTCACATGCAAGAAGTTCCCTGTTCTGGCAAGGATTTTCTCTTGACTTTTGAAGTACCTTTCGTTTCTAAATGGATGATTAGTTAAAGAGATTTTTTCTTATGAATGTTTATTTCCTCATATCAGTTTCACCTTGCAATTTATTCTTAGTTAACAACCCTTTCATTTTCTACAAGTGGTTTGGAAATCTAGTACAGGAACGTTGATTTCTTGGTATAGGGAGCTCTGCCTCAATACAAGAACTGATATCCTGGTACAAGAATAGAGTGCTCTGGTATAGGAACCCAAATCTCTTGTATGAAGGTTGAAATCTTCATTGCAAGCACAATACACACTTCAAGTGCTGGAACATCACTTTAGTGCAGGAACATCGTTCCAATAGAGGAATGCCATTGCGGTGTTGGAATGATGGTTCAGTACAAGAAGGAAAATATTTAATGAAGAAAATTGTCCGTAAAAGGTTAATTACTCCTTTTCCCTATGACTGCACTTACGTTTAGTATCAAATATCTTCTTTTCCATATTTTAGTGACCAGGATTGTTTATGTTGATTGAAGTCCCTTTCAGTGATTTTTCAGAATCCACTTTCCTTGTTTATTCTACCACCAAAACTATTTTGGTGTTATTTTCTTTCCATTATTTTGATTTTGCAAGCATAATTAGGAAAGATATAAGTAGGGTTTGTAGGTTATTGAAGTCCTTCTCTGGCATTTCCAATGTTGCACCTCTAAGTTTATGAACTCCCAAATTGACAATTAAATTTTGGTCCATTAGTATGCCCTATATCACACCCAACAAATCCTGGCCGGATCAGTTGATGGCCACTCAGGTCTATAGGTCCATTGATTAGTATTATATTGGCACTTACAACTTGATAGATGTATAGCAGAGGTACAACAATAGTATATGAGAGTTTGTCATGAGGACATGCAATTTCTTCAGTTGGGGGGAGATGTTGGGTGCATCTTTTAGCCATAATTTAGGTATCTCTTTCCCCCATTTTTGACCATTTTACCTTTGCAAATGCGAGATTTACGTAATAAATATCACTTTTCCTGATTATAAGAAGAAACTCTTGTTTTCACATATTTTTTTTCCATTTTTGTTAAATATGAATAAAGTGATATCTTTTTGATGGATAACTAGGGTAAGTGTGGAAGAAGTTATCTAGCTCTTTTTCTTTCAGGTGTTTCCCATGAATTCAAGGCCAAAGGATAGACAACTGTGTTGTTAATTCAAAAATACATTTTGAGGATTTTTTGTTATAGATCATTGTTGTTACACCTCAAGTTGTTGTTACATCGCGAGATGATGTTACACCGCAACTGTCAAAGGTCGTGGGTACTATTCCACGAGACAGTTGTCGAGAAGCATGAATTACCTATGGGTGGTCAAAGAATCTATGCAGCTATGATTTAAGAAAATGATGTAAGTTGAACAGGTCTTGTATTTAGAAACTAGTTCTAACAATTTCTATCTTCTTTTAATATCGACTAGCATGAGAATCATAAGATTCTCATGAATGATCTATTCACTATTTTTGGCATGTAAACTTTATAAAAATATCCAACTCCATGATGGGAACATGCAAGATGAGATAGTACTATCATTTTGATTATGTAATTCACAGTTATTTTAATAAAATAAAATCGTTGGTGATGCTTTTAGAAATTCTATGTTGAATTCCTAACTAGTTCTTATTTCATCCATGTGCCCTACTAGGGAGGAAGGGCCCTCCTCTTTAGCAGCGATTGTAGTAGTAGTTGTAGCAGTAGATTAGTTATTTATTTTTCATAAGTGTGAATTTATTACTATTGATGTATAATTCATAGAGCATATTTACTTATGTTTTTCAGGTTGGAAATAATACTGAGAGGGGGGTGAATCAGCATTATCAAACTCTTTTTCAATTTATACAAATATTTGCAGATCTGACAATTGAAACTTGCATATACCTTCCAAACTTATAATTTAAATCATTCCTCAGATGTTTGTCATTAATTTGTATGTGAGAACCATATAATAATGAGCAAGAACACAAAATAGACAGTCACACCAAGGAACACAAGATGTAAGGTGGAAACCCAAAGTGGGTGAAAACCACCTGTTGCAATATGTCTCTATCTTCTTTCAATTAGAAACTTCTTTTTACAATGATTTTGTACTGGTGCAGTCCTTTACTAGTACACAGGCTGCAACCTGCAGAGCGCTACCACTCTCTCTCGTTTTCCAACTTTTCTAGGAAGGGAGCTACTGTTGGGCATTGGATAATCTGTTATGAAACCAACTCAAGAAAAGATAGAAAAGATAGATCAACGCCTTAGAATTCAGCCTCTTCGAGGGGGAAACCTCCTTTACATTACATAAATGACAATTCTTCGATGATACAAATGAAAAGACCTCCTTTCTATATATAGGAGTCTAAGGTCACAAATAACCCAGCCGACCTAACATATAACATAAAGCCACAAAAATAAACAATAGAGGATTATGGCACAGTAATAAACAAATGGGACACAGGGGCACAAATAAAGGGGTACACTACAATAGTAATGGGGTAATCATCGATATAGGGACCCAACATTCCCCTCTCCTTCAAAAGGTGTTGTCCTCAATCTTGGTAGTCTGGAGCTTCTGTATAAATTCTCATCTTCCATGTGGGAGATCTTGCAGCAAATAATGTCTTCCACTTGATAAGATACTCTGAAATTGATCGATTTCGTAGCTGTCGAGTTCTTGTTTCTATGACTGCTTCTGGTTCCAATATAATTTTTCCTTCCTCGTCAAGTTCTGGAAATATTGTTTGAATTGGGAGTTTATCGCCTATAACCTTCTTTAAATGTCAGGCCAGGCAGTAACTCCATTAGGCAGAAAAACTGATTCATTTATTCCATGAGGTGTTTTATTTTTATATACATAAGGGTGTGATTGTTCAGTTCATCTCCTGATGACTGTTCACATTCCTAATTTAATTATTTACATGAATTCACCCAATCGCGAGGATTAGGCATTCCCCCCTTTAATCTAAAGGGATGTTGGTGAGTCCAAACATCGTTCTGAATCTTTCAAGATTTTCTCTTCCAAGCGCTTTGGTGAATATGTCTACAATTTTCTCATTTGTGGAACAATGACAGAGATGGATTGTTTTGGCCTCAACATGATGTCGGATCAGATGATATTTAGTATTGATCAGCTTTGTTCGATCATGGAACTTTGGGTTCTTGGCCAACTTTATTGCAGAGGTGTTGTCAATCATGAGTGGAATTGATTGTACTTGTTTTACCTGCAAATCTTCAAGAATTTTCCTGAGCCATACAATTTCTTTTGTTGCTTCAGCTGCTGCCACATATTCTACTTCTGTTGTGGAATCTCTAGAACTGATTGTTTGCGTGATCTCCAGGAGACAACTCCGGATCCAAGACTCGTAACATATCCTGAAGTAAATACCCCAGTTTCTTTGTCTCCATCGAAGTCTGAATCAGAGTATCTGATCAAGCTGAAGTCATCCACCTGTGTGTACTTGATTCCAAAGTCTTGAGTTCCCTTCAAGCACTTTAGAACTCTTTTTGCAACAGACCAATTTCCCTCACAAGGCTTTTGCATAAACCTGGAGAGGGTTCCAACAACAAATGAAATGTCTAGTCTGGTAGTAGTTAGGTATTTGAGACTTCCTACAAGCTGTCTATACTTTGTTGCATCCTCAAATTCCTTTCCTTCAATAGATGTGAGCTTTAAATTTTGTTCCATTAGAGTGGTAAGAGGATTGCACTCTGTCATGCCAAATCTGTTTAACAAATCTCCAATGTATTTCTTTTGAGAAAGAATATGGACTTTGGATGTTAGGTTACTTCAATGCCAAGATAGTAATGAACATAGCCCAAATCAGTCATTTCAAAACTTTTTCCTAATTCTTTCTTTATGGATGCAATATAGCTTTCATTGTTCCCTGTCATTAAAAGATCATCTACATATACCACAATATATACAACTGTTTTCACAACTTTCTTGACAAATAAAGTTGCATCATCAAGATCAAAATGATTGAAGTTGAGTTTCAGAAGATGCTCAGTTAGGTTTTCATACCAGGTTCGTGGTTCTTGTTTGAGGCCATACAAGGACTTCACAAGTTTGCATACTTTATGTTCATGTCCTTTCACAACAAATCCTTCAGGCTGGGACATAAAAACATTTTCTTTTAGATCTCCATTCAAGAAGGCAGTTTTTACATCCATTTGATGGACTTTGCAACCGTTCTGAGCTGCTAGTGCAAAGAGTGTCCGGATGGTGGCCCATTTTGCTGTGGGGGCAAAAGTTTCCTCACAATCGACCCCTTCCTTCTGTCCAAAACCTTTTTCCACAAGCCTATCTTTGTGCTTGTCAAGTGAGCCATCATCTTTTTACTTGTTCTTGTAGACCCACTTGCAGCCAATTGGTTTGGTTCCAAATGGAGGATCAACCAGCTTCCAAGTGTCGTTCTTTATGAGGGCATCATACTCGCTTTGCATTGCTTCTTTCGATTCATCATGAGAAGTAGCTTCTTTAAAGGAAGTTGGTTCAAAATATGTAAACAAGTTCAATTCACAATCATAAGAAACATCCATATCAACAGGTGAATTAGAGTCATCTACATCACCTCCATTTTGTCAGTTCGAATTTCTGGTTCCTGTTTTTCCAATTTCATCAGGATGAAAACTTTCAAGTGTCTTTGTCAGCCATTTTGGGGGACCTTTCTGAGATGGTCCAGGCTGCTCTGTTGATTGAGTTTGGAGTGAATCAAGATTGAGTCTCCCAATTCTATCAATTACATCACTTAAAGCATCATCCGCTGTTGGAGTTTCAGTCGGGGGAGAGTATTCTTCAGAAGAAGATTCCACATGTTGATCTAGTATAGGAATCCCCCCTTCAAGATGTGGAATCTGATTCTCAAATTCTTGAAATGATTTTTTTTTTGTGAATCTATCCAAGTGATCAAGTTGCCGCTCAACAACATTGTCAGATTTGGATGATTCAAGAAAACTTACATCTCTAGATATAACAAAATTTTTATTTTCTTCATCATAGAGGTGGTATGCTTTGGAGGTGTTTGAATACCCCAGCAAGATACACTTACGACTTCTAGCACCAAGTTTGTTTCTATGTACCTTTGGTATCAAAGCATAACAGGTGGAACCAAAAATCCTGAGATGTTTTACCGAAGGAACATGTCCATACCACAATTCATAAGGAGTCTTGTTTCTTATAGCACTAGATGGAAATCTATTATTTATATATGCAGCACATAGAACAGCATCAGCCCAAAACATTATCTTTACATTTTTGAAAAAACGCATGGATCGTACCATATTCAAGATTGTTCTATTCATTCTTTCAACTACACCATTCTGTTGGGGATTATAAGGCACAATTGTTTGATGTTTAAAACCATGTTGGCGAAGATAGTGTTCAAATTCATTTGATGTATATTCTTTTCCATTATCAGTGCGAATAGACCCAATATGAGATTGTGCATCATTTTCAATCCATTTATGAAAATTCTTGAATTTTAGGAAAGCATCAGATTTGTTCTTCAATAAATAAACCCAACACATTCTGGTGTAGTCATCAATAAATGTCATGATATATTTATTTCCATCTGCAGAAGGAACAGGCATTGGACCACATAAATCTGATGAATAAGTTCAAGCTTCCTATGTGCTCTTGAATGTGAGTCATGGAAGGACTGTTTGCTATGCTTTCCTAGAATGCATGCATCACATTGCTTAAGTTTTCTAGGAATTGTAGGCAAACCAACAACACCATTTTTCTTCAATAAGCAGAGACTGTCATAGTTTAAATGTCCAAATCTAGCATGCCATAATAAACTTGATGGAAGTGTACCTTCTTCATGATGAGAAATATATGAGAAATGTGTGCATGAGCAGATGTTCCTTGCAGTTTGAAAAGTCTTTCTTCTTCTATTCCCCTCATGACAAGTGAGTGATCAGATGCTTTTCTTACCTCAAGCTTGCCATCAAACATATG